>MU399891.1:0-139673 GCA_022578945.1 Hypoxylon fuscum | reverse complement strand
TCTCCGGCCTTTCATCCCCCCCCCCCCCCCCCCCCCGCCCCCCCCCCGCCCCCCCCCCCCCCCCCCCCCCCCCCCCCCCCCCCCCCCCGAGTCCAGTATGAGAAGTGACAGTCTGGCTAAGTGCTTGGCATATTGATGCCTGCGTAGTATAAACAAGAATATGGGCTGTCTTTTGGAAGGACTTATGGCGGTTTGGATGGGCGGCTAAATATCCAGTCCGAGGTCTTAGCAAAGCTTCGGCCCAGTGCTCATTGCCTCTAAAAGTTGTTTTTCTTCCAAAATTTATCTTCTAACACACTTTTGCATTGTACTATACACACATGTACGTAAGATTAAATAATCGTAGTCTTCCGTCCGACTTGCCTTACCTACATAGTTCCCAGAGCAGTTTCATACATGATTAGAATGGTACCTATGTACTTCAAATCGACAAGATCAATTGCAGTGGCTACAACATGTAGGTACTAGCCTACTAGTAGTATCCAATTACGTACAACCATGTATGTATGTAGAGGGGGCTGGGAATTTCTTAAACGGGACCCAATTCCCATGGGTCGTCAACTTTATGCCCCTGCAAGGAGATTGACCAACCACCGGTAACCTAGGTAGCTAGGTTGCCCGCCTTGCGCATTTTAGGCCCAGCCTCGCTATTTACTTAAACTGAATGGCGGGGCAACCAGCAGTATTTGTACCATCTCATTCCTGTACACGTCCATTCCAAACCTTTCTGCCATACCTTTCTTTACCTTATCGTACCTTATGCTGCGATTCGAATAGCCCATCCATCTTACTCTGTAGTCTTGATACAACGAAACAGCATAGTCTCAGACCATCTCACTTCATCTGAAAATCTCTCAACCCTTTAGGATCCAGCCCACATTAGCTACCCACTCACATCACCCCGAATTGTCACGCCTCCCGCATTCCTCGCCTACTTCTTACCCTGACCAACCGCAATCATGGTCAAAGAAAACGACGTCATCGCCATCATCATCATCGTACTTTTCATCGTCCTAGCCCTCATCGCCTTCGGCATCTACCGATTAGTCCACCTAGCCAGAACGCAAGGCACGGTATCGGAAGAAAGTTCAGGGTCCGACAGTCTAGCAGACGATTAAGAATGAGATGCCATCGGGAGGAGGAGACGGTGATTCCGTCGAGTTCCACCTTTAAGGTTTCTTTTCTATCGACTACGCATTCGGTTCTTAGGACGCCAATGTTGTTGCTTGTTACCTAGCATCCGGTAGAGCTACATACTACCATCAGCGCCGGCAGTGTGCGGAGGCCCTTGGAACCCTCCCGCCATATAGAAGAGCGGTGGTTTCTCAAGCTGTGCGGCTAGGTCTTTTTCTGGCCTGAGGCTGGCGAGGAAAAAAAAGGGGATTCTTGGCGGAATACCTACGCCGCCGCTACTTACAAGACTAGCGGAACGATATCATCATTCACATGCATATATATATATTACGGCATTTATGATATACATGTACATATAGAGGATGGAACGGTGCATTGCGGATCAGGGCGCAGGCATGTATGTTGGGTCGGATTTCAGGGAATCGGATCTCTGATATCTGGAGAGCGTATAAGGTATTTATATGGGTTACGCTAGGTGCTTATCTAATGTCGAACAATAGGGAGTAAAGGATATAGGCATATGTATTTGGGAGGGAAACGCGCATGTAACGAGTCAAGATGTTGCAAATAGTTAGACAAAATACCTAGATAGTAGCGAAAGAAGATGAATTAAAAAAGGTCGTCTAAACAATAGGAAGCCTCATGCGTGTCCTGTGGAGGGAATAGATATTGAACACGCCTTGTATGAAGACGCCTTTATGTAATGGCTTTCATTCCTACGGGTAAATATTGTGATTGAATGTCTCAGTGCCCCTGTAGCACACGAGGACGGCTCTTTCGAATATGCAAAAAGCTGGTGAAAAGATCTAGAGTTCAGGGGGACGTAAGATTAAACACTGCAATTCTCAAAAAAGAGATACTCCGCTTTGAAGACACCCAAAGTATGCTCGATTAGGCTATATCAGGTTCTCCCCTAGTCACATTTTGTATACAACCATCCCCTTCGATGAAATCACAAACCTCGTTACAATGCCAGAATACTCTCCCTCGTCGTCCCCGATGACCACCATCTCCTGTGCGGGATCAAGAAAACGAAAGAGGAATCGATTGTATGAAATATCATAAAACGACAAACAACTCACCCGCAATGTTTTCAAGCCCCCAGCCTGCTCCGTGCAAATGCGTATGCTCTACGGTTGCCCCTTCGCCTATCTACTGCCTAACAATCAAAACAGAAGCCGTAGAAGAAACTTGCTCTTTAGCTCTTTCAAGGTGTAATGGTGAAAGACAATCGAAGCGTCGTTAGACCTGTCCGAAGCTTTGGCATTCATCGATGTCCTACAAATTAATCCTAAAGCACATTTCATGAACTGTTCAAATCCCGAATCTCTGGTCGTATATGCACCTTTTAACCCCGTTTATCTTAACTCGCCATCAGGAAATTGATGTGAATAACCGACATATTATGGTGATCGTGATGCTCTGTCAAGCCAAAGACGCAGTCGTCTGACTGCTGTAAGAAAACGATGACAGTTGGCACGCCAAGTGCTCTGTCACGCATCGATAAGGTTCGTGGATATAGCTTTGCCCTGGTGCTAGGATCCTTCAGGTTCACAGGGTTCAGGGGCAAACCATCCACCTCGCTCCCAATTCCCGGGCTCCCCGGGCTCCCCGGGCTCATAGAGGCAATGTGATCGAACCTCGCCGTTCGTGATTCCATCTAGTAGAATATTCAAACGTTTGAAATCAATCGGCTTCAGGATCCAGCCATCAAACCCAGCTTCGACATAAATTGGCCTCTCTCGTTCTACAAGAGATGCCGAAACGGCAAAGATGGGGATTCTCTTCCAATTGGTAGCCATAGGAGAAAGTCTTGGGCACTCGCTCGATTTTTCAAACGCTCGTATCATCTTGGTGCTAGCAAGGCCGTCGACGATGGGCATCTGGTGAATTGGTAAGGAGAGGCTATATCGTGGATAGATTATGAAATAAAAACTTACCTGCATATCCATGAGAACCACATCAAAAGCTGCTGGCCGTTCCTTATAGACAGCGGCACAGTCCTCTCCATTCACTGCATGATAAACTTCATGTCCGGCCTTCTCTAGGCGCTTTTTGAGTATCTTCATGTTGATTGGGTCATCCTCGGCCACGAGGACATGCAGTTTATCCGAACACGCCGGAGGTGCGGCCTTATGTTTACTAGAATGTCCTTCAAACGCTTGAGGGGTTTCGGGGATTTCGAACAGCACTTTGGACGCTTGAGTCGTCGGGGTTGCAACTTGCTGGTCAAGATATTCATCCGGTATCTTGACAGGCTTAATGCTGGTTTTAGTGTCCGTAACATGATACTGCCCGCTTGATGCTTCTGGACGAGGGAGGGCTGGACTTGGGGGCGACCGTCGTAAAGCAGTTAGCGGCGTAGAATTACCTGTGCCAGTAATCGGGGGGTGAAAGTTATCACTGGGGTTATTATCCTGACGCTCTCTAGAATTTGGGCGTTGTGAGACGGGTGCCCTTTCTTCGCCTAGAGACAAGGGTGTTTGAATAGCGTCAATCAGGCGATCTGCATCACTCCTGTTGCTCCGAGCACTATTGCTAGTACCACTCCTCAGGCTAGTCTCATCAAGACTTCGTCTCTCCGAGTCCGCGCGGCTTGGGGCAGTGATTGCAGCAGAAGAACTTCCTCGGTCAACAAGTGTCACCTCGGCGGAATCTGTTGGAGGCAAAGCCTTGGTGACAGAAACAATGCTAGGAGCATTAACGGATGCATTACTCGCACTGATCTTTTCAAGAGCCTCGCTCGCTGGCAGATCGAAGGGGATTTGAATGACGAATCGTGATCCTTTTCCTTCTTCAGACTTTAGACGCAACTGGCCGTCCATGTTTCGCACTATTCTTGCAACTACGGCAAGACCCAGTCCTAACGTCCGCTCCTCGCCAGGTTTCCCAATATCATCCACGGACGTAGACTCGTCCACATCGGCCGTAACCTGTTCTAAGTCTCGAAACAGGTTGTCCAGCTTCTCGTTACTCATTCCACGACCGGTGTCTTCGATCATGATTTCAACTCTTACGCGGGTTGTGAGGACTTCAGTGACGTATGATTCAACCCTGACTGAGCCCTCGGTCGTGTTCTTCATAGCATTGGCCGTCATGTTAGCGACTGCTTGTCGTACTCGACGATAATCGCCATGGACATATCGAGGAAGACCAGGGTGTTCTATAACGTCATATGACAAGGACTTCCGCTTCGCGTCTAAAGTGAAGGGCTCTGTCGCCTCCTGTATACAAGCCGGTAAGTCAAAGATTTCGTCCTTGACCAATTCCTGACCCTCTTCCATGTTGGTGTTGGTGAGGTCGAGGAGATCATTGATCACATAGATTAGCGACTTGGATGCTGAGTGGGACCTCGCCAGGTTCTCTCGTGTCTCTTGGTCGAGTGACCCTTCCATAGCAATTTCGAGACAGTTGATTATCGCATTCAACGGCGTACGCACTTCATGGGCCGAGTTAGCCAATAGAAGTCGAGTTAATCGGCTTCTCTGTAGCGCAGCCTCTTTCTGTCTCCAAACCTCGATGAATTTGCCTAGATGGTGTGAGTAGATTCCTTCCTTAGAATAGTATTTTGAGCATATGATCGAAATAAAAACGCACCATAAACTAGACAAAGAACCGCACTGGTTTCGATCTGTTCCTCGCTCCACTCCCTACACCGTCCGATGACAATCTCATGCCACGCCTTAAAACTTGATCGTGGTTCCAAAAAGCTTGAGGTACCTTCCCTAACCACCTTTTCATACTGGTTGTGTCGTCAGCCTTCAACTCATCTTCTTGAAGGTATAGGTGCCTACCGGATTGCCCGCCCAGGTCACCTCCCTCACCTGACCTTTGCGAAAAAATACGATAAAGTCATGGCCACCAACGCTCAGTGGGACGTACAGCAGACCGGCAATGACACAGAAACCGGGAGGGTAACGAAGATCGGGGAAATCGTCGCGGATGTCCTGCGTGGTTAAAACAGAAGTAAACCTTCTCAAGCGCAAGTACGCCAACAGGGCTAGCGCTTCTTGGGATTGCTCAATCTTTCCCAGAACTTTAGTTTCGCCCCGGATGGATAGCATGCCAAAATCAGCATCGAACAGCTTAAGTAAGTCATTTGACGATGCAGTTATATATCCTGAAGGATTATTATCGGTCGGCATGGTGTTAATAAGTTTCCTCGCTTGTAGTCGTGATGCGTACGAGAGCCGTTCGATATTGCGTGATGCTGTGTCTCCCACCAGCCGACATAGCTTTCGTATCGGAAACGAAACTCGCATTCCTTGGCTGCCGTAACTATGACAGGCAATAAGCCCCCACAACTCATTAAAGGCGTTAATTGAGATGGACATGGAGGATCGAACGGCCATATTAGCAAGGTACTTGAGGTGTATTGGCGACATTGCTCGGAGGTAGGCGTGGGAAAGGTCGAGCGGCCGTTCCAGGTCCTCCGAAGCTCGACAAACAAGCCTTGCGGATTGCAATTCTCGATCGTAAAGCAATCGCACTTTGTTCAACTTATAGAGGTCACGCGCCTGTTTTGGGATGTCAGAAGCAGGGAAATGCAGTCCGTGGTAGAGGTCGCGAGTCTTAGCTGGGTCGACCACTTCCGTCACAACTTTTCCGTTGAATGCTGAATCGAATTGATAGATCATGACGCGATGGAATCCGGTAAGCTCCTTGACAATGCCTACCAAGATCTTGAGAAACTGGGGTAAATTAGGCGCGGATGCCAGCTGTTCTTGGACTTGAGACATTATATCAAATACTTGCATTGCACCAGCTTCGCCGCGTCTCTTGCGAGCGCTTCTAAGAATCCTGAGAGGTCTACTGCTGATTTCAGTGCTCTCTTGCAGTTCCTCCGATGTTGGATTTTGGCAAAGCGTATCCTCGGGCTCGTCTGGTGATACTTCGCCGGGCGGTTGGAGAGGGTGTTCCTGATCATCTTCGAGCTCGAATTCGCAGATAATCAAGTCAGGGTGGCTATCGTTGACATGTATTGCGCACCAGAACTTGACGGATTTATTCTTCTGGGGTGGCCGTACAGACATACCAAAAACGTCAGGCCCGTTCGTAGAAGGGCCCGCCTCCTCGTCTCGAATGAAATCGATATGATCGAGAAGGTTATCGGCTTGTTCTTCAGTGAAAATCTCGGTGAAGCTCTCAAGTCGAAATAGCTCTTGGGGCGAGAAGCCAATGATTCTCTTGGAATTTTCGCTCACGCATCGAACAGAGAGCCGCCCATCGGCTTCCTCCCTCAGAGCGACGAGGAGCCCGAAGGGTTGCACAGCCCCGGGGGTATGAATCGGCTCATCTTCGCAACGACGGTACTCACCATCTCGGCCAGTGATGACAGCGTGGCCTTCATCCGTCACCACGTGACGGAAGCGAACTGTCACGAGCGTATCGTTGAGTCCGCCGGGAGACCTACGCCCAGAAGAATCGCCAGGGTGGCTCTCTCCCGTTCGCAAAGACGGACTTTCCCTCGTCTTATCTGAAGCATCCGACGATGCAGAGGTGAAGAGCGGCAACGGCCCGGCAGAATCATTCCGTTGTGGATTTATTGGTGAGCTCCCTACCGAGTTAGAAAGTGTGTCTTTCTTTAACCTTTCTATGTCGTCCCTCTTCTTCGATAATCCCAATGATGATGACTCGTCGGCAATCTCGGTTGAAGTGCGAGGAGCGCTTGCCCGTCGACGACCGTCCCAAGTCGACTCTCTACGCGCGACATAGTCCTGTTCGCCTGGATTCCGTACCAAACCCAGGGGTTTCGGCTGCGATTCGTCCACGCTAATTACAGATCGGATAGGAAATACTCTATCACTATTTGCGCTTGCACCGTGACCGAGCTGGTGATCCAAGCTCGCACTCCAGGATGAGGAGGGAATGCTCGAGGCTTGGCCGCAAGAGAGATCTGTATTTATGGCCGGAAGAGGTTCTTCGGTAGACAGTGGAAGCGAATTACGTTTCACTTTTACTATGGGGGTGTTTATCGATTCCTCGTGCCTATCCGCGTCGGACGAGGACTGGGGAGGGACTTCGGTGCGACTTTGATGTTGAGAGGAGGAGTCGACATTGTTCGCTGAATCTTGGGTTGACCCCATGCTACTGTTGGCGACGACCTAAAAGTCGGGATCGGTGAATCACTCCCAGTGACTCGATACGTTCCCACACGTAGCGCCTGACAACCTCCTCCAGGGTTGCCACGTGAATTCAGCACACCTGGCTTCCCATGTGCGACTCTTAGGTATGCAAGTAAACTAAACTGTAGGAGAGTTTTAACCCTTTTAGTAAGCCTACTCTATCGTAACCGTAGGAATAGACGGTGGGCGAAATAAAGAATGTATGTACCTAGGTTAGGGATGCAAGTGCCAAAGGTTGAAACGGGTATGGAGAAACCAGAATTGAGTATCGATAATGGGAAATTTGACAATGGGAAATTGAGAATAGCAGTCATACAATAGGTACCTGGTGGGGTTGGCCGAAGACGGTACAATACCAGGCAATTACAACTGAATGCAATGTACACTTCCCAGAAATCTTATAAATATATGTACCTAGGTACCTAGGTAGGTTCCACACCGTAGAGCCCTATGGAGCCCTACGTAATCTGCTAAACGTAACGCTGCTGGGGTGTATGTAGTTGGTGGGCAGGTGGGTAAAGATTCATCGCTCCAAGGTTGATCAATAATGGCGACCTAGAAGAAAGCAGGACGGAAATGCAGGTATTATCAGGTACATAGTTCGCTCCTAAATCGTTGACATCATTGCCAAATTACTGGAACACCACACATGTAACCACGCAGAATTACTAAAGGTATGCAAAAGAATTTAATGTTAGGCGTATGTACAAGTTTTTAAGTTGAATTAATTAAAGCATTCCAACGCCGACAATTCCTTTTATTCGTTTTCACCTGTCCGTACGTGAGAATAAATAACAATGCCAAACTAATTGGTTATATCCCAAACAACTAACAACAAAATCTCTCAAGACTTTCTCCATAAAGATGTCCAGCCCCTGAGGGATCATTGACCAAGTCAAGAAGCCTACCTACCTATTGATAGGCGACTTAGGAAATATAAGACCGTCAAGTTACGAGAAGCCTATCGGCTCCGAGTCTGGGGAAACATTCCGTATATAGGGTTCAGATGGTCCGTCAAGCACGCCATTACTTAGACCTTCATGTTTTCTCTTGCTCCAGAACCCCTTACCGTAACTAACGAGTATCTCGTCGCCCTTCTTAATCCCCCCGGCAGCCTGCTTCTTGCTAGATGGCAAAACAAATACAGCCATGCACCTCTCGCCGCGTCTCGGATCCCAGGTCTCCCTAAATTCGCTATTTGGCTGATCCCCAACCCCCCTGAAGTCATTTATGAAACGGGCTTCGTTGCCTGCCTTCTCTGCATCGACTGCTAACTCTGCATCGCGATCTAGCCACTGTAGCAACATGAGTTGGTAATGACTTCTTTAGGTAACTGTTTTGACTCAGGAGCAACAGGAGCAAAGACTCCTAGACAGCCCCTAAACGAGCTCGATTAGGAAGCCTCGACTCTTGGGACAGGTCAGAAAGAGTGAAATAGGACTCTAGATGTTACATACGAGATCGTAGTCTGACTTTTCATGGATTGCACAATGCGGGGGCAGAGATGAATGCACACTGCCATAATAAGGTAGAATAAAAGCGCCTGGTAAGAGGTTTCTTGCAGCGAACAGTCCGGACTGCCCATTTGCCGGATGGGAAGGGTTTGCAATGGGAAAAATCTTGACGAGAGCCGACGGCCCTCGTGGCAAATTACGAGGGACCTCGGCAGTGAGATCTGGGACCCGAGTCCTTATGACTTGATGCTGCGACTGCGTTATGTGAGGTGCATAGGAAGGTTGGGGGAGATAGGTGATTGTTGTCGGCCAATTCTTGGGTATCGTATTTTTCCCCATCTTTGAGGTGCAACTTCAGACGTGCCACCGCTAGCCTAAAAAAAAATTTAATTCGTAGAATTACAATTCTACTATCCATGAGAGGGCTTTCCCGAAATCATATATACGCTATACGCAGTCAGATTTACTCAGGCACCTAGATTGGAACACGGGCATAATTTACCAAGGTCGTGGTTCATCGCACCTACTACATGCATGTATGTACCTATGTACATAGCACATCGGCAAGTCGGTAAGCGACTTTCCAGACACAACACTCTCAGTTACCGTAGGAATTAGATGCTATACAACGAGCTTTAGAACCTCGGAAGAGTGAAAACATGATCAGGCCGACGGGCTTCAGCTTTAAATCTTTTTTTTTATTTAGTCAGGAGAGTCCACGGGGGCTGCTGCCTCAAGGTTGCCTTTCCTAACAACAATTCATCGAAAACCTAGGCCCCTGCTAAGTTGTGGCTGGAAGCCACCCCAGCTTACAACGAACGCCACACAGTATCTACGTAAAAGCATCCATTTCACACGGTACGTGAGTAGCTACCTATGTGGGTAAGAGCTAGCTAGGTTAGGTAATAAAAATTACCTTTGGTGATTCATTCCCGCAAAATTCTTTTTCCAACTCCCTCTTTCACGCAGTCGAGTCCCGTCCCGTCACGTCGACTCGAAACTTTTTCCCGTCTCCGAGAATAAGGATCGAATTACCTAAAGCGTTAATCAAAGCAAAAAGGCTGGAAGGGAGGGGAAAAAAAGAGAGAGAGAGGCATTATCGGCTGTACAGGTTCTTCCTCCTCCGCTAGGTTCTGGGCAAATCCGGAACTCATTCATCTATTTTCCATCCCCATATTATTGGGAAAATCATCGCGCAGGTATGTCATGTCTGGTCCATACAAATTATTTGTTCGGCCTTCCCTTTCCCTTTTCACGCTCTTTTGTCGCATCTCAACATGGAGCAGTCCATTTATTCGCGCCCGTGTTGGCGGTGCAGGGTGGAATATCCCTCGATTGATCTCTGAATTTTCACTACCTACCTTATTGTCTTCAGCGCTGCTGCTGTTACCATGTAATTCTAATGTTTCCCTGGCCGCAGGTAACGAAGCAATACACGCTGCGACACTGCGCCCCCCCACAAGTGCATCACTATAAAGTACGGCATAGGCGAAGAAGGCGGCGGCGGCATAGCTTTTTGTTACAATCGCGTCAATTCGCCATTTAGAATTCATTCCCGCGCAATTGAAACTCCACTGTGTGAAGAACCAACCGTATTGAGTTGCCGCATTGTCGTCTACTCTACTTCGTAGTGCTCGACGCGTCTAATAGAGACCCCCGGGTCATCATGCCTGATATAGATCCCATGCTCGAAGACCCCAAGCCTGAGGCGCGGGACGATACTGTCGACATACAGCAGTATCCGATGCCTACCGCTGACGGCCAAGGCGGTGCCCAGGTGCAGTACACCAACTCACATTCGGAGCAACAGGAAGACCAACCCGAGGCGATCGGAACCTCGCCTCGCCAACAAGATGCGCGCCCGTCCATAAACACCGTAGAGCTGCAACTTGCTGCCCAGTTGAGCCAGGGCCTTAGCCAAGGCATGCCCATGCTCGATTCCAACGACGACCACAATCTTCGAAGCGTGATGGCCGAGTCCGAACACCACGATCCTCAACTTCACCAACAGGATGGTCAGATGCAGCAAGACCAGCTACCGGAACACATCAACCACGTCGAAGAGCCTCAGACCGAACATCTGACGCCCGACGAGCATTGCCTCAACACCCACGACCCTTCCGTCGCCCATCATCACGAACAGCCCTTACAACATGGCCAGCAGGCGCAGCACCAGTACCTAACGGAGCAGCACCAGCAAGAACATCAACACATGTCGCTACCGCCGCATCCACCCCTTCAGCCTCATCTACAGCCACAGGGTACAATGGAGCAAATAGCTCAGCACTACGCAGCCCAAGCTTCGGCTATGCCCGACAATATCCCGCCTAGGAAGCGGTCTAAGGTATCCCGCGCTTGTGACGAGTGCCGTAGGAAGAAGGTGAAGTGTGACGCTGCTTCGGAGAACGGAGACGAACCATGTTCCAACTGCCGTCGTTCCGCCATCCGTTGTCTCTTCAGCAGGATTCCCCAGAAGCGTGGTCCAAGCAAGGGATACATCAAGGAGCTGGCGGATCGAATACACCACATCGAAGGAAAACTGGCGAGCGAGGGGGGCAACGTGGACAGCTTGACCGAGCTCCTGAACGGCGCTAGGAGAGAATCAGCTGAAATATTCGGCTCGTCTGGGCCGCCGGAGGAGAACGGTCGTAAGAGACCGTACTCTAGTATATCCGGCGCCGACTTTGCGACACCCACAAGTTCCCGCCAGGCTACGTGGAGTTCCGAACCCCGACCTATCCAACCCTATCAGGCCCCGTCTGGAAGTTTTAGAGCACCTTACTCCACGAATGGGTTAGCCCCCCAACCTCTGTCCAAGCCTGGCTCAGGTACGCCGTCCCGCCCGCCTGACATTATGGATACAGTGCCGCTTGACCTACATCACAATGGCTCGGCCCGCGAACTAGACGAGGAAGCTTTCAGTGGCTATCTCAACGTTGTCCATCCATGTTTCCCCTTGCTTGCTGCAAGCAAAGCACGTGTCGAAGGGCAACTGGCCCAATGCCCAGCCCTGCTCCGCGATGCCTTCATCGAGGCGCTCTACATCACCATGCAGTCTTCTGTATCCGTCCCTGATCTTTACACCAACGGCGACATTGGGTCTGCGACACGGATGCTCGCCGAGTGGGAATCCGACTTGGGTCCGCGCAACTCTGTCATGAACCTTGTGCATCTCCAAACGTTGATTCTAATCGCTATCTCTACTGACAATTACGGCCCGTCATCACTAACGGGGGTACACGGCGGCCCGCCTAAGGCGTCCGTATTGGGACGCGCCGTAGGGTTAGCCTACTCCTTGAGACTTCACGTTTCTGGCCTCGAGACGAACGTCGATGGCCAGCTAGAACCGGACTCAAACGAGAACATCGCCATCCGAGCTTGGTGGACGCTGATCATGTTGGATCGATGGAATGCCATCGGTACCGCCAGTCCATTGCTCATCCCGAATGATAGTGTGGTCATTCTCCCTAGCCTGAACTCGGTCCTTGGCGAAAGTGTATACCATCTAGCTCGTGAGTATCTCTTCGAAGGACCCGGCAATTCTGCTCGGATGCTAATTACAAACAGGGTTGTCGAATATCTTGGGCCACTTTGCTCCCGTCTCCCTGGCTTCCCCTAAGGTCCTCTCTCCTGACTCGGGCGCTGCGCCAATTCTGAGCTCTTTTTTCAACCTTTCCATCGAGCTCTTTCGGGAGATTCTTCCACAGAGCATCACGCCGCCAACTCATCCCATATTGCATATGGTTTATTGGCATTGTAGATTACTGGCCTATCTTTTCCAAACTAACGCCAAGTCAACCGATATTTTATGGCCGTGCAAGGAATCTGTGGGTCTTTTACTCACCAACACACAGTTGCTCAGTCCAATGAACCACCACTTCTTCTGTCTTACGACGCTATCACTCGTCGAGCTGGCCAAGGTTGAGAAGACACGCGAAGAGGCGACCGCCCTCTTGAGGCAGCTTCTAACCTCGAACTCTGCGCCGTCGACCTGGGATGCAGTCATCAGAGACCATATTTCCGAGCATGTTCGACCTTCCACTGCTCAAGCCGCCGCAAACCAGGGCTTACAACACCTTGCGGATTTGGCTACAGCAACAGAAATTGACGCCGCCAAGTCGGAAAGGGATTCGGACTTCGTGCCACTCAGAATTAGCGATAACTACGATGACGTCGGTTTTGATCCTCGGGTGCTGACACGAAGTGGTTATTTAAATGTTCTGGCTGAAAGTCACTCGTCGGCGATGCGGTAGGACTTTTCAGATGCCTCCTGACCCGGCTCACGACTTTCTCCGACAGTGAGAATCTTGGCGGATGTTTTAACTCATCATCTACCTTAAGTATATACCACATGTTAAACCATTTGCACGTGTTTTGCGTTAGTGGTCTGTCGTTGTCGTTATGGCTAGCCAAGTTGCTATCGCAAGTTTCTAGGTGGCGTGTGGCGAGGGAGAAGCGACGTATGTTGTGTTAGGAAACTTACCCCTCTCACAATCTTAATCACTTAACAGCATATGTAATTTATATTGATCTTGGCCCATATTGTACCACGGATGAGCAATCTGCAGCTTGTTCGCTATTGTGCCACCATCCAAGAGGAATAGTGGCTAACCTATTCGTTGACTCTCTATTTCCTAGTGTCATGCTCGAGACCAACGGGATAGTACCGTTAATTTTTATTGAGGAGTGTGACTCTATTCCACAAAGCCACTTTCTCATCACAAGGACATCGTTACAAGTCGAGAGATGTTGATATGAGTAAGAATGATCAATACGCTAGCCGCCTGTATGCTAAAAGAGAGCCTTTGAAGAGGGAGATTGAGAGAGTCGAGTCCAATAATGATCCGTGTTTGACCATCTGTAAACCTACCTAAGTTTGAAATTGAAAATGAAATACTCCTCGTAACATCGAAGGACTAAGCCACCTTTGCCCACCTAAGTACATGTATCTTTTGGGATTCTGGGTTTCAGTGAAACGGACACGGCGCGGTTGAATATATAATGCATAATGCGCCAATCTGGATGCCCCAAAAAGGCAAGCGAAATCAAGTGCTAAGTCTGCAGTTCCTATAGATAAGTACCTAGGTAAGTAAGTAACAAGATCTGCCCTACGGTTGTCTGTCCACAGTTTATGTATATTACTCGCCCAATTAGATATCTATATTCAGGACGGCCCTCAACTTCTAAGTCGCAGGCGTTTTCATACCCGTACTACAAAACGATACATCCGTTCACGATGCGGAGGTCTCCAACCCAAACCCGCGCTAGGATCGACTCCGTTAGGAGGTGCTTGCATAAAAGGACACACGGGGAAACGTTCAATCAAGGAGACCGACAGAATATGGCGTCGGCTGACGAATGCCTATACCTAGGATTGCCAGATAGAGAGCGGGGATAGCACGAAAGACCTCCTCCGCCTATCATAAATTTGAGGGGACAGATCCGGAGTACTGCTTTCGTGGAACATTCGGGGCCGCCTCGCGCTCGAGTTCGTGCCGACACCGTGGTATGTGTACTTCTACTTAAATAGGTACATAGGTAACGGGGTTGCCCAAAAATTGTATCCTCGTCCCAGCGCGTAGAGGTATGTTTTTGTCTTGGTGATTCTCTTGGTGGGCGTGAGATGTCCTCGTGTAGGACGAGCAAACTTTTATCCCCATTTGCCTAAAAGTGGTTTCAGGGTCTGCCGATCCTCTCCAACGGCAAGCCTCTGAGAGAATTTGAGGGCGAATCAACGCAAGGCCAACCCTCCAACAATTCGACTTCATGCGCATTCCAATGGTACCATCATGTCGCCACTAATGAACCCTTTTTTAATCAGTCAAGACTTACATAACTTCCATTTATAAATATGGCTGATTCCCCTCCCACCCCCCTTTCCCCTTCGGCGGTTTTCTGCAAATTCCCTGGGTTTGTCTTGGAAGTCGTCATGTTCCACCACGGGCTCTAGGCGGCGTCTTAGTCTTCGCCTCACCGACTCGAAGATCAAGGACCAGACGTCGAGAGCCACCTTAAACAGTGTACATTCTTTTGACCTTCTCCTTGCAACCATCGGTTCAGCGCCGAGCTAGCTTGCATCGGTTTGGCGTCCGCCATGTGTTCCTTTCGGACTGCGGAAATATTTCTTGAGGACCCTTCGTTTCTTTTGAACAAAAATATTACTGTGCAAACCCGGGCCCCCACAGTTCGGACGACCCGCTTTGCTCCATCGGTAAAGAGCGCGACATCGGCTGCAGGAACACAGAAATTTTCTTGAGGACCACGATGAGACGCGCGCTACTGTGGATCATGGATTTTTCTTACCTTAGTGCTGCGACCTGCGCGTATGCTGCTGCTGCTGCTGCTGCTGCTGCATGGATTTGTCATCCCCCTTGTTATCCTTGGCCCTAGGAACCCCCATCTCTTTTTTTATTTTTACGGAGCCTCTTCACCGCGGCTACCGGGGGAGTGCACTAAGGAGTATGCAAGCTCCTCGATTAAGTCGCAAGCTGTCATCTGATCGACGCATGGGAAAGCATTCCGCGCTGTTATAATAAACATTTGATATAATATCAATGGCTACCGATGGCTATATCTGAATAAATATACCGAAAGAGGCAAGTATATACCGTACCAAGTCAGAAAATTGAAGAATCGTGAGATTATCCCGCAAGCGTGCGACTCCGGTTAGTCTTCCACCCCTACCCTTTTATTCCCTTTTGTTTTTTTTTGTTTTTGGTTTGGTTTTGTTTTTTTGCCTTCTCTAACCGATGTACCAATGCCTTTCCCAACATGCTCTCTACTTCTAATCTATGTGCAGGAACAAGGTAGTTTTGAAACAGACCGCCTCTAATCACGCTCGCAGCCCGTTGAGGGTCTGGGTCTAGATGTTAGGTGGAGAAGGGACAATAGATGCTGCTGAAGCCATATGTACGATTGGAAAAGATGTTTCATGTGTGCGAGCCGCCCGTATGAGACAGAAGAGACCACGTAATTCAAAGAGCAATATCCCCCCCCCCCCCAAACGCCTTCCGGAGACCGGTAGTGTCGTAACTCTGCCTCCCAAGACAAATGCCAGTCTTCTCCCGAAATATTTTAGCAATTCCGCGCCTTTGTCCGTTGATGAGTGAGTCGCGACCCGATGAGAAATACTAGAAAGGGAAAAAGAGCGAAAACAACAAGATTCCCTGAGGGGTATACGATCAATGGATTTAACAGCTTTAGTCATGAAGCGCATGGTATCATAATCGAGAAAAGATGATGCGGCGCGGGAATAAAAACAAAAATAGTATCGAAACACTGGAATTCCATCATTAGGACCCGCCGAACTCTGGTTTAGGTAGTATCCCACAGGCCGGAGGCAACGGGGTCCGGCGAGTGGGTGATGCCATCGGTGAAATTATTCATGCTCCAGTAGGAGTCGTCGTCGACGAGGGGAAATACCGAGCTACTGTCGTCAAATGATGACTGGGTGGAAAGCAGCTTGCTCGTAGCCGCGGTGCCTTTGAATTGGTCAAAGTCGACGTTGCTCAAGTCGGTGGCAGTCAGGCTTTGTGACATGCCCAGGTAGCTGCTCGCGGTGCTGCTGCGAAACCCGTCAAATTGCGATTCGCTGAACGTAGGTACGAAGTCTTCTGTCTCGGACACGTCGCCGGAATTCGACGTCAAGGTCGGTTCCGTCGAGTTGCCAAAGTCGAGTCCTAGGTAGGACTGGGTCTGATCAAAGCTCGAAGGCGTCAAGTTCTCGCCCTTGAGCTCCAGGCCATCGTACTGTGCCCAGTCGACCGAGGTCGCGCTTAGACCGGCACTGAACATGGGCGGCTCGTAATCGGAGATGCTGAATAAGTCGAACGACGACGACGACGCGTATTCGGGGTAGCGAATGCTCGAGAGATCCAGCGGCGGCAGTTGACCGTTGAGCTGCGAGAGTGACGAGTTGCCGTCGATTGAGGGCGACGCTTGCGCAGATTTCGCTATTCGCGACTCTCGATCAGGAGAGGAGGAGCTGGTAGCTCGGGACCGGTCAACAGACTTGGTCCCCAAGCTGCTGGCGCTGCTCGTCCTATGCATGGCCGACCCGCGGTTTATGATGTAAGGGCCACTCTTTTGCGATGCCTTTGTATGCCTCTGCGGAGGCTTGTGGTGGCCATTTTCGTCGAAGCTCAGGATCGGCTCCGAGTGTGTGGTGTTTGTGCGTCGTCGACGAGCAGCCGCCTTGGGCTTAGTCTGCTGGCTTTCTGCGTCGGAATCCGACTCGGGCACCGTATCGAGCGAAGGCTCTTTCTTGTGCGAGCATGTGCACCGGCCTCCGTGATTGCAACAACAGCTGTCTGAACCAGCAAGACTTCAGGTCAGACTCTAGATCTTTCACACGTGTGGCCTTTAGGCGCCTTCAGGTAGGAATGGCCGCTCACCCTTGTGTCCTTCGACGGTCTGCTTCAGGTGGGCGCATTTATGCGTCTTCTCACCGCAGTCGCATTTGACGTGAGACGATCGCGACTTGCGCATTGCGCGGCAATGCTGGCATTGCGATACAGGACGCCCCTTTTTGTTGATATGCTGTAGCGGTCGGTCTAGACAGATTGCGCAGAAGTGTAAGTGCGTATTTCTGGATTGCACAAGTCGACACTTTTAGAATAATTGGAGAGATATCCAAGCTGGGGCTTCAACGGCTTATTCCTCATCTTCCCTCGAGGACCAACGGTGACTTATCCGGTGCCCCGCGACGGGAATGCCATTGGCTTGGTAACAAGGGAAAAGCAGGTAGAGAAACCGAGACAAGGCAATAATTGAACTTACCTGCATGTTGACAATTGCTAACTCGATGCCCCCTAACACAAGCTTCGCAAGCCCATTTCTCGCCGTCAATTAACATATTGTGCTTGTTTGGTCAACGTTGAACTGGGTTAGAAGGCCAGAAGGGACAAAGTTCAGGCGGGTTCAAAGAACCAGCTGGTGTGCTCAGTGGCCAAGGCGTTGCGCTGGGACGTGGGCGTCAGGGCAAACAAAGGGCCGGGTAACAAATTGGTAACTTATAAGCTTAGTAGGTTACGTTGCAGCGAACCAGGGGACGCTCAGCGACGGGGGAGCTGGGTAGGTCGGCCTGTAGCAGATTTCCTATGCACGCATTTCCAAGGGTAGGGCAAGGCAAGGCAGGTAAGTAAGTCAGTTCGCAGGTTAATCAGGGTAGCTTGGGTGATGTCGTTGGAGTAAGTATTGTTATTGCGACTTTGGCCGAGGCTGGACCGGAGTGAAGATGGCTTCGCGACTGACAGATGAAAAGAATCGAAAAGAAAGAAGCGCCTTGACGAAGAAAGACGAGAATAATTGAGTGGAGATTTTTTTTTCCTCGCTTGGAAAATTCTTTTTTTAGTTGAGGCGATTGCGGTTTGAGAACTCTGTTTTGCTCTTCTTCGTTTTTTCTTTACCCCGTCAAGGAGCCGCAAAAGGTGAATCGAGTTTCAATGGTATTTTTTTTTATTCTTTGCGCGATGATCACCCGTCGGCGCGCAAAACCAGGGCTGTCTGGTTAGACTGCACAGTGCAATGCGAAACCCTCTCGGCGGTGCTATGCGGCTAATAGAGTCTGACCGGGAAAAGGCCCTGCCTTTGATGGGGACTATCGGAGATGGATGACTGAGTTAGGTGTAAGTCGTTTTGACGGAAAATCCCTAGGCACACACACACAGTAGTTACCTACCTACTTAATGGCTGTAAGTGGCAGCACCTAGTGTCCAGTTGAACTAGATTGGTCAGGCCGGGTCGGGTCAAGTAGGTAGGTATAGGTATATATCTAGTTAAGCTTGACGTCAAAAGGCTACAGTTAAGTAATACCGTATAAAAGTATATCTTTGTGTCCAGGTACCACGAAGGCGACGGCGTTTGAAGTGAAAGTAGAACGGGACGGAGGGAATCAGTCAACCACGGCAAGGGGGAACGTGGGAGGTTTAAAGAGTTGAATCGAGAATGAGTTGGTAGGCAAGGTGGGCGGGCTTATCATTACCTGGTGGGATGGAAGAAGGGGGAAAAAACAGTCGCCAGTCAAGAGCAGAGATCCAAAGCAGAGTACTTAGTTCCTTCTACAGCAAACCTAGCCGGGAATATACTTGTCGATGGATGTCATCACGGGCTAATGGCGCCCCAGGTCATGGCTAACAATGACGGAGCTGTGGATTGGCTGGGGCATACCCGCCTAGTTTGGTCTGGAAACGTTGCTCGAATCCAGATGATGAAGCACGGTAATACTCAAGTAGGCAAAGGGCGACGGAAAAGGTGGGCACGCAAGCGAAGTCTTGATTACTGCTCTAGTGCTATGTACAACATATCCGCGGTTGCGACTTGATGTACGAAGTAGACAGAGGTTGTCCCCCCCAAGACCATACCAAGAATCTCTGGGCAATGCATCGGTGTTGGGAGGACTTTCAACCCACGCCGAGCCAACCAGTCGCGAGCTACGCTTCTCAGCCTACCTTGTCTACCCCTACTTTCTTAGCTTCGATTTGGGAAGGATAGCGGTAGGGAATAGACGGGGGGAGGCTAGTAGGCCGAGCAGGCGAAAGTCCGCCAAGGGCGGGATCACTCACAGCTTCACGGACAGGGGTTCCATGCCGCGATAGAATAGAAAGCGTTCCGTTGCAGACGCACGGAGTGAGATGAGCTAACCCAAGGCAGTCTACATATTATATGGGTGTAGTATGCAAGACAATTCGTTATTTTCACCACCTACATACTAAGCTAGGCTAGCTAGGGTAGCTAAGCTGCCTTTACTCATGTGGAAATAAAGGGCATTTACGGTGGCTAAACGGTTCGTTCGAATTACTAACATCCACGCATATGGACTTGCTCCCCCGTCACCTGACGAGAGTCGAGCCAGTAATACTCACTCCCCGTTCTCTACCGAGCTCGGTTTGAATTTTAGACGACTGCTGAGGAATTTGGAAGGGTATTCCCTACTACTATGCATATTATTTTAAGATCTGATTCACAGCTGCGCATCTCTTTTCTTGGCACATGAGTATGCGTGCATGCGGGCTTAACTGTGGTGTAAGTCGGTCATTGTATTCGGGAATCGCGGGACCTTCCGAGTTTCCTAGGTGATGTACTTTAACGTCAATCAGTACGTACAAGCTGCACCTCACCGGCGTTATTGAGAGTTGACTCTGATTACAATACTATGTAAATACTCAGCGCCCGCCTTGGCCCTTGGCAAATCGTATTGAAGTTGTTTCTAATGAGTCGATCTTGTCTATGTGTGTACGTGTGTGTTTACGAATTTGCTTGGCGAAATGGCTATACATAGGCAGTAAATTCTCAAGTCTTGTAGATCATAGGCGCGACATGATAGAGATTAGTTGGGAGCTGGGCCCGGTGCGGCGAAACTTCAGCAACGTCAAGCTGATAACTTGCCCAAATAGCTATACCGTGATGCTTAAGAGAAGTACGTATGCGCACATGGCATCCTGTAGGAACGACGATTAAACCCTCTGTTGACGGAGATACGACTATTCATACCAAGCCTCTTAACCTTCGCCGATATCCATCCCTCGGACGTAGATTCATCGCAATTGAAGGCAGCCGACCAGGTCGTAGTATCTAAGCTTGGTCGCCAAGTGTTTCGTGCTAGTTAATATTGCATGCCCGTCGAGGACTTGCAGGCCCGGAAGCACAGCGATACGACAGTAGTCATGTTAATTTGCTGACCAATGTCTCGATGCACATGGCAAAATTGAAAGCCAAGCCAGAATTCATTCAGGTCACTTTCAAACGGAGAATGGTTATAATACCAGATGTCATTTTGGTAACTCCGAGCATGACAAGTGCGGATCACCACGACTCTTTGCATCTTACACTGATAATTGCCCAGCCTTAACATAAGATGAACCAAGGCCTCCTAGAAGGGCCGTTCCGCCCTCAGGTTAGGTAGTCGATAGATGAAGTAGCTTCACCACAGCGCCCGCCCTATGAAAGGTCACATAAGGTACCTACTTATGTAGCCACGCATGGACTCGCCTCGTTACAGCTAAGGCTCTTAACTGCGTCACGGGTTTTACTGTTAGTGGTAGGTAGGTACCTATCTCAAAATTTCTGGGAACGATCATCACCTTAGTTACGACCGAAAAGTCCGATTGAAAAAGAAAAAAGAAAAACCTGCCATACGAATTGTTGAGGCTGGTCTGACGTTAGAAAATGCAAAACTTCCAAGACTTCCGGTATCTCTAAGTATCAAAGGAAAAGGGGATCTTGACGTTACTAGGTACCTAGGTACCGTTCAGAAGAGGCACTAATGAAGGATTATATTACTGTAGTTACATAGCCTTGCCTTGCTTATTATTACAGTAACTCTTGTTGAGTGGCCATAACCGTATTGAGAAGCGTGCCTAACCCAATCCTATAGGTGCGGAATACGGAGCATTGTCGCACACACCGTAAAACTGACATCAACAAATTTCGAGTTGGCCGCTGTAGGCGCGGCTTGCCATTCATGTAACGAGTAACCATACAAAATAGGTATGCATTCTAAGAATTACCTGAACACCTTATGTAAACAATATTGTAGGTAGTGAGTGCAATGGTGGGGTTCTATTTTTGTTCATCTATGTAGGTACATATGTGAATACCTATGATACCATGCAATATTCGGGCTCGGAGGCTGACCAAAATGTCGGTATGAATTAAAAGGCCAACAGCTTACTACATAAAATGATTACATACCTTAAAGGCATGCTGCGTTAAGCCAGAACAGTTTCTCAAGAGAGGGTACGGACTTGTGCCCAGCCCTATTCTAAATTAAACAATTTACAAAAACTTGACAAAATAAAAGAATAAAAATATCAAGACTGCTGGCCGGCCCGATAAACGATTAAATGTTAGGTAGGCATGTACTTGTAATGCCGAAGGCACTTGTCCCGTCTTGCACAAGTGGCCCTGGTTCCTTGTATTTTTTTATTGTTTGTCTTCTATTATTGAATAATTTTTGGTGTCCTCTTCTTTCACTCTCCTCTTTCAATCCGACCTGCATTTTACATACTCTGCACCGAATCCACCCCCATCCGAGATTTCACGTCACGATGCCATGAAAATTTTCTTCGTCCCCAGCCTGCCGAAGAATCTCCTATACTCCTACATTCTCCCACACCTCTTCGAATTTTTTTGTCTGCCCAATTCCACCACTTTTCATCCATCCTCCATCCATAGGTAGGTGCCTTACCACCCATATACATGCCGGCCAACCCGACTTGCTCCGGTTCTTCCATCGAATGCCCTAATCCTTCTGTAGCAATTAACACTGTTGTGCTACGCAATAACCGAAGGCCTCTACCAGCTTACCGGGTTTCTGTCAATCTTGTTCCAGCTCGCACGCGAAGCCTTCCACCCATCCTGCAGCTGTCACTCGCAGCCTGTACCCTGAGGAAATGCAACGCCGAGCTACCTATCCCGCGCGCCTATCTGTTTTAGCAGCAATCTCATTGCTCACTGGGCATCCCTTCCACCTTCTCAACCACTACTTTCTTTATATACCTCGCCTCAGCCTTGTCTGCTTCATACGTAGTCTTTTTGTCACACTGCAGTAGTTCATCTCGATGCTAGCAAGAGGTGTCACTCGTCTAAGTTACCCACGGGGTAGTCTGCTCAATCTGTGATAGCTGAAATTTACGGCGCAGTGGCAACAAGATACTGATTTGAAAAAAGAGCATCGGTGTTGCTGTTGCTGTTACCACAACGGCTAGATAGGCAAACACACATTCAGTGGCAAATAACCGAGCAGGTCCCTTGGCTTTCACCGTTTCAAGCCCGGCGTCCAGGTTTGTCTGAGTGCCAGCCAGCCCAACGCAAACTGCCAAAATATACCTCCCTGCTCATTTGAATTGGGATGTTCGCCTTCTAAGTTGGGCTTCTGTCGCCATTTCCGTGCTTGTTGGAATATGTGAGTCAATATGCCATTTCCATGTGTTTGGCCCATCATGGCGGATTTCCCCAGAAACTTAGCACAGCTCATTCGAGCCCGTCATACCTAATCACGGCATCACAAGACTGTCCGTTTCGTCTTAGTGGCTACTACCTACTGCACCCAGACCTAGCAGCAAGCGACGCACCGAACCCCTGAACCAGGCCTGACATACCATAAGCTAGCCAACACCCGTACCAAGTTAATAACTGCCACCCTCGGTCATCGTTACTACCTACATAGTATGTCAAAATACATCAGCCTGTGTCCATACAAACGGCCTACTAACGGTGCAGGCGCAAGGACCCTGGAACGCAACTGGCGCAACAAAAAAAAAAACAAAAAAAATAACAATCATGGGTTATCAATCAAAGGTTGTAAATGACACCATATCGCTCGTAAACCCCATATGCAGTATATGGTGCGTTATCAGGGCTACTCAACCGGAAGGCTCAATTGAGCAAGTTGAGCCGCCAATGCGACGAGACCATGTCCTGTTTTGTTGTCGCTGGACCCCACGCTGTTGGGTCCTACATTAATCCAGAGTGTTTCTAGGGGACAACCTAGGTATGTAAGTACCTAGAGCAGCGCGCGCTTTTTTGCGGCTAAAATGACCGACGTCCAGGCTGACCTTTCGGAATTTCAGCATCCATCTACGGCCTGTTATCCAATGACCTGTTGGCTCAAGGGCCCTGAAGTGGAAGCACCCGAGGCTTTGGTTTCTACAAGACTTCTAGAAGTCGACCTTATTTGGACGGACATTGCACAGTGTCTGCAACACAGGCTACCTACGCACACACATTTTGCCGCGCAAAAGTCCTCAGCCGTTCATGCATCTCTCGCTATCTATGGAGGCGACAGCGCTTTGAGCATTTGGATCCTTGTACTCCTCTATCACAGAAGGCATTCGAGACCTGATATTTCGCAGGAGCTTCCTCTGTTGAGGACAGGGCTATTGTTCTAGCCCTTAATATCGCTCTGATCACTAAGTCGGCTGTCGGTGCTTAGGTAGCTAGTCTGCCTCTGATGCTTGTCTCGTGATTCGCCTGCACATGCCAGGAGCAGCAATTACTTTTTCCTGCGCCTTGTAGCCCAAGAGCGAATCTGATATGTGAGCGGGTGCGAAGCCTTGCAGGTCTGCAATCGCTTTCATGCAGACAGTGTGCAGGGTAGTCTGCATGACGGGCTCATGATTGGCTAGAAGGAGGCGTCGGGCCAGAATTCTGCGGCACCTCCCACGCGTAAATCGCCTTTCCTCTGAATACCTCATCCGGCACTGGTTGGTTCACGCCCCCCACACGTTATTGCAGCCTTTTACCATGCTGGAATCTCATCAGAACCATCAGCACATGGATACGTGCTTATCAGCCCCAAACGCCTTCGTCCCAGCTTGCAGTTCTCGCCCGCCCCTATTGGGTAAAGGCCACCATCACCAAATGCCATTGTAATGCATAAGATACCCTTTAAGTTACACCACCATGGCTTCCCCGCTTTCGTTGGATTGCTTCTAAAGCTTGATTCTGCCGATGTCAGCCACCATTGCCCAAGAGACCGGATCTTGATGTTCATTTGTTGGCTGGACTAGCTCCCAGCTCCTAGTTGCGGGATTCTACGGCATACACATTCCGTTCTGGGGACGCTTCCATTCCTTCCAGCCTGGCACACGTTCACGCACATGTAGGTATTGCCACGGAACTTCGGAGTTCAGCCGGCTTCAAATGATTTCACACGGCTTTATTTTCCTTCTCTTTTTTTCGTCATTTTCTTGTCACCTTGTTGCGTACTTCTCAATTCTTTCGGTTTAAATCTACCCGGAGACCTTGAAGCGAGCCTATCCGCGCTTCCCAGCTCTAGAAGCGTCGTGTAAAGTGCAACCTCTTCACGATACGCAACATCCATCTTCAGATGTCTCAAATTAACACGGAGCGGATACCCTCCATGATAGACGGTGAGTCCATAGAAACAGACTATGCCAGTCATACGTTTTATACGTAAATCGGCATTCGCAGTCCAACCCCTATGACGCGAGTGTTTTCGCTCCTGGCAAAGATCAGACGTATGAACCCGTTGCTGGGCGCCTGGATTTGAGAGGTCGTTTTGAATCTCTTTGAGAATCCGGGAATCAGTAGAGGTCACATTTCACCGGTTTCATTCCGTTTATTTGTTCATTCATTAATTTATTCATCTGTTTGTCTGTATGTTTAGCGTGGCCTAACCCAGTTGCAAGTCTGTCAGATTGGGCTCCAATCGACCTGTCGCAGACCATCCTACCAACGCCGATGATAGCTTGCGTCTCTTAAGATGACATGGAATAAAGACCCTTACTATACATCCGCCATCGAGCGAGCTGCATAGGTAGTTTGACAACCGGAAGGCCTAGACTACGATGCCGCTGTGGGGTGTGCTACTTGATCCGTTTCCAAAATAGACATGGAGTCTCGTTTCTTATCACCCGTTACTACAAGCCGCAAACGGGAATAAACCAAGAAGCTGGGAACGTGCTCTTCCCGACGCTACGGAGCCTTAGCCATGCAATGTCGCGGGCGCGTTCACACCCTCTGGCATTGTAACACGGATATGCGCGATGGTTGCCGCCAAAATCATCAGCTCCGCTGTGGCTGCTGAGTCTCCCGCGCGAACGCCCCTAGATCTTCAGCGGAGATCTCTCCTTGGCATCGACGGAATGGCTTTCGATTTGTTCCTGTCACTTGAAACAGACAATACGTCTTTTATGAGACCGAACCAATAGAGAATTGGATAGGTAGAGCTGCAGGCCTAACAATACTCTACATAGATGACCAGCAATCAAGCTATGGCCGTCAAACGTGATATCAAGCTATGCCGTAGTCGACTTACAAGATTATGGCATATAAGAATGTGTGGTCAATGGGCCGAGAATCCGGTCACCGAAGCAACTTGGCCCTGGAATAACTGAGCGGGTGTGGATCGAAGCGCGGCGGCTATCAAACAACGCTATCGTCAACCCACTCAAAGCTGACCATCCCATCTTACTAGCTTAGCACTCGACAGAACCTTCTGCCGACCTCGCAGACGAGCAGTGGGCATCTCGATAAGGGTTATCATGGACTCTGAGCCGCTGACCAGGTTAAAGCAACCCTAAAGGCACAGGCCTTAGTTTTCCCGTAACCTTAGATTTATGTTAAATGACCTCATGATGTAGTATCAAGAAGCGAGATAGACGCTGCGGCGGCGACACGCACGAGCGTAAGCTCTCGTCACTTAGGAGTAGTCTTAGAATAGATATCGAATTACGTACATGTATCTTGGACTTGATTTCTTTTTGTTTTCTACCTACCTACCCACGTGTACAGCTTTGATAGCTCCTTATTCCCCGCAGCCCTCCATTAGCACCTTGTTGCTTGTTGTCACAAGCCGGGGTAGATTCTGAGAAGCGGGATAGGCTGCGCATTCAACCATTATCTGCGGGGTTGTCGATGGATGTGTATCTCGCCAGTCCAGCCATCACGTTTTCGCACCACGGCCATTCTAGGGTGATAAAGATTTCCGGTCGGTGCAGGTGAAGTGGTTGTTGTTAGGGCCGGCTAGCGGAGGGTGATCAACAGCACTGCCCTGCAGTCAAGATTTAATCGGAGAGTTTTGGCCGTCATCGTGTGGGGACTGTGACTGAGACCGAACAAGCTGATCCGAGTAACAAACTCTGATCCGTAGGTAGGTAGGTAGTGATACTTGTAGGCTTTGAGATAGGATTTCCTAATTTGTCATGCCCAAGCACGACATTGATGCCCACCCCTCTACATACCTAGGTAGGTAGGTACCTATGTACCTAAGTTAAGGCGGGACTAACATATGCGATGCGGCTGTCAAAGATGTGATCTAGCTGTCTAGCTAAGAACTGCAAGTGATATTGGCCGCCGCGCAAAGCATTGTGCCCCGGTGGTATATCGTACTATAGTACGAGAGACCTTGTCGAAAGCTGCCTACCTAGGTATCTTACCCATCACAGATGAGTTGGTTTCAGGCAGTCAAGCATAACCAGATTAGGAATGAGTAGCCATTAGTTTATTATGTCGACTAAAGGACTCGTATATGAGCCCTTCTTTTAAAAACCCCCGCGTCGCTGGCGGAGCCCAGACCCTTTCCCCCAACTTGACGATACGAAGATTGCCTTGTGCTTTGGTGGAGTGAACGAGGAGTTGTGCCTCCGGTTACGAGCCTGGACCGCCTGTGAGCGCCCCTGGAGGTACTATAGGTACTCGGAAGGCCTCTCGAGGGACAGTGTAACGATGATACCGGAAGTAACGGACCTCCTGCTGCAAGCCCCTCCCCTGCAACAAGCTCTCTCCCAATTTTCCCCTCTTCTCCCCAATGCTGACGTGAGTGTTAGAAGCATTAGGACCGAAACATAGCGTCATCCGCACTTCCTCATCAACCAACAGAGCTTACGGACCGCTGCGCACATCATCGTCAGACGGGTTGAAGCACTGGGGAAAGAAAGCGAACATGGTAGTCTTACGCGGGTTCGGGGACAGGCTGGCGTGGCCTTGTACCTGTTGATCCCACGAGGATCGGTCCATGAAGGAATCGCGATCCAGTTTGTTGAGAGTCGCCTACACGGCAGACATGAACTCCCCCTCTCTCTCTCGAGCGCGCGGTGATCCCGCGTTTTACTCTCGCTCCTTCTCATCCGAGCTTTCTTGTCTATCCCCGAGCCCGACACGCGTGGCGTTAGCCGTTGTACTTCCCCGCCAACTTGATGAACTTGCGTTTCAAAGAGGTCGTGTTTTCCTATAGATTTCTTACTGAAAATGAGCCAAGCACACAGTTTTTAGTTCTACAAGAAGTGTCTAGCTATATCAGCACGACATCATTCTAGATGATATACAGGTATGTGCTGGAAAGAGCAAGACGCCGAGCCTGGAACTATCGAGATGAGACAAAGTCGGACAAGGCGGATGGGGCGGCGGCGGCCACGTTGCCACGATCGGAAAGCTACCCGAAAGCCTGCTGCTGTTCTATGTTCTGGACTTAGTCGGGTGATACAGACGTAGCGATGGCCTGAACGGAGACCGATCAACGATTGACGTTTTCTTTCAGCAGTCACGCGTCACTGTAGGCGAATTGGAACTCTGGTATCGAAGACGCCCCCTGAATCATTGAATCTGCGGTAAACCTCATCATCCGGCTCGCCTATGTGCTTGGCGGACAGGCGGGCTCTCACCTATAAAGGGGTCAAACCTCAGACCGTATGATTAGAGTTATCATTCTTCCTAGATATCGCATTAAATCCGCCTTGGAGCTTTCTTCTTCTTCTTCTTCTTCTTCTAGGTATGTAGAGGTAAGGTACCACATGTAGGTATTTGAAAGCTTCATTTTTATTTGCGGTCAGTACATGAGGTAATACCAATCAGCCTCTAAATATGTAGTAGAGGTACCTAATTTTACATACGCTTGTATTGTATTGTATTGTATTGTATTGTACAACCTCGGTAACTTACCGCATGCAACCAAGCCCCGTAGAAAGCTCCACAAGGCTAAGGTAAGGTTAGGGCACCCTCAATTATCGTCTACCGACATTCTGACTTCTCTTCCAAAAAAACAAAAAAAAAAAAGGTTTTTGGTGTAGCCATCACTTGAATTATCTAGATTCTTTGAATTTTTCGGAGTTATTCGTGTCGATTGGTTCACCTCGAATAAATTGCTCCAACCAATGTCTGCAAGTCTCAATGGCACAAAGTACGTACTTGATCAAGCCGCTTCTGTAACTATGGCATGGCTGGCTAACCTAACCTAGGCCGGTGCACATCCTCTTCGTTGGTGCCGGTGCAGTGGGCTGCTTCTACGCCTCACGGCTACATCATGTACGCCCACCGTGTGAATGTACCGCTGCCAGTGATATGAATGGATTGTTGACGTTGACGTCGACGTTTAATGTTGATATGGATATGCGCTGATGATGGGCCGATACGCATGACAAATAGCCTTCGCAAGACATCTACACCTCACTGACGGCCCGGTCCAATTATGCTGCAATTGCTGCCTCTGGTGTCGCTCTGGAGACTCACTCTTTCGGAAACTACACCTTCTCACCCTATGCCGTGTTTCCATCCATTTCGGCTGCTGTCTCGGACTCGTCGTCGTCATCCAACCCCCCCGCCCCTCCTTCGCAGACCCCGCCGCAAGACGGATGGGACTATATCATAGTCACTACTAAGGCCCTCCCTGACCGGACGGATGATGCAGCTCTGGTTGCGCCGCTTGTATCTGCCAAGTCCTGTGTCGTCTTAATCCAGAACGGCGTAGGCGTCGAGGAACCCTATCGCAAGCGGTTTCCCCGTAACCCCATCGTGAGTGCTGTTACGGTCATCAGCGCCGAGCAGATCAGGAACGGCGTGATACGCCAGAATCGATGGACAAGGATCAGCTTGGGACCATATGGCAGTGGACTTGGAACACCTTCTAGTTCGACTGCCGAGTCCGATGCCGTGGTGCGGCGGGGACACGAATGCATGGAACAGCTGGCGCGTTGGTGGTCCCAGTACGGCGGCATCCGCGACGTTGAAATGCATACAGAACTCGAGTTGCAGACCATACGGTGGCATAAGCTATGCATTAACGCAGCCTTCAATCCGACGGCCGTGCTATCTGGTGGGCGCGGCAACGCCGATCAGCTGACAGATCCAGAGCTACGGCAACACATCACTGGGATCATGAACGAGATCTGGAATGCGGCACCCAAGGTCCTGGGTAAGCCGTTCCCTGATAGCTTGGCGAAGCCCGAAAGAATCATCAAGAGCACCGAGAGGAACACCGGGGCCAGGCCGAGTATGTTACTGGACTGGGAGGCGGACAGGGCCATGGAGCTCGAAGTCATCCTAGGAAACCCGGTGAGAATTGCCCGGAGAGCCGGCGTCGAGATGCCCAAGTTGCAGAGCCTCTATGCGCTGCTACGAAGCATGCAAAAGGTTCGCGAGGAGAGGAAGACGAGGGAGAAGTTGTAGAGGAACGAACAAATCTAAGACACGTAATGGGAGATATTAACGGTTTACACTAGGCTGAATCATCTATACCGAGTTCAAATTTATATTTCGAATCTTTTTCACCGGGACTACGTCGGCCGAAGTAACATGACATACGACAACCTTAGATCGGCTCCATGCTATAAATACCTATTCATGATGAGTTTAATAAGGATTGGTCTGTTTTCATAGCGCAAGCCTCATAGCGCAAGCCGTATCACACGTCTAAGGGAGGAGATGAAGGACACGATTAAAATTACATTGATTTAAGATATAGCGTGAGGGTTATTTATAAGCTCAAAGCTACCTAACAATTCAAATACAGAAGGCTGGGAGTTCATTCCAACCATCCTAAATCAAAGACCAGCTCTTAATGAAATCGCGGACTTCGAGTGCGTCCTTGGTCTTGTTGTCATGGGCGCAGGTGCTGAATTTACGGAATGCACGAGGCATGGCGATGATGTGCAGATGCAAATGGCCAATGCTGTGATCAGGCCAGAGGTGGAAGCCAAAAGCAAAGTCGTCGACTGTTAGATCATGTACTCTGCTCTCCAGTTCCTCGTAATGCTGCATCGCTAAGGAATAACCCACCGGATCTTCCGTCCCAATTCGTGGTTGGCCCTCGATCCGGGCTCGCTGGTGGTTTAGGATAGCTTCCCGGAAATCGGACTGAGTCCAGGAGCGCTTGAAAAGGTCTATCATCTCGTCGACTACGAACACGTTGCTACTATCGAGCGACACGCCGTTGAAAATCCCAGCCTTAGGTATACCTAAGATATGGATCATGGACATACCTGCCTTTTCAGGGGCGTCTGGGTACTGTTCGATATCAAAAGAGGAATGGTTCCCGACTAGGAGGGCGTTCTTACTCTCGGCGAAGCTGGTGCCCGCCCAATTCGTGAACGGCGTCGACGTCTTAATCCATTTGGGAAGATTCGATGGGTACTCATAGCCTTCGGTCTTCTTCAAATACGCCTCGACGTCTGCGCGAGCCGTCGCCTGTCGCCAAAACTCCTCGTATTGCCGCTCGATCTGATCAGTCTTGCCAGCGAAGGGCCTGTTAGTCGGATATGATGCGGAGCTGCCCATTGTTACTATTGTTTACACTTTATAGCTTGTTTGAATCGTCTTTTCTTCTGACTCGCACTTCTTCTAGACTCGTCCGCGTCGGACTTCATTCTATATACTTTATCCCGTTCTTTCATCGTGTCTAGCTCTGGTATCGTGCTACTCTTCTTTGTCTCTCTAAGAAACGATGGTACTACGACGAGACGGGGGAGACAAAGGGGGAGGGTCCTTTCTATCATTTCTCAGCTCCAAGAAAGACGTGCTCACTAAAGGTGCTCAAGGACACATAACGGTGAGTTTTTGACACGAAAGGTGTTGTAAGGTGAAAGACACTCTTGCCAAGCTGTTTCAGGTTAAGGGATAGAAGCGGCTATGGGACAAGGTCTTTGGAATTCCTTTGATGATTTCATACAACTAACATTATCTCTTACTACTATGGCTTGCACATGTTGGCAGGCACAACCTAATTCTTAAGGTCACCTAGGTAGGTAGTTTTCAAAATGGATATGTGCAACTTGAAGACCTTTTAGCAAGGCAACTCAATAAAGAACTGGCGCACTCTAATCCAAGGGCATTTGTATCTCTACGTATAGACCACCTAAACATGAGCAAGAGGCAAGAGTATTAAGTTAGAATATAAAGTTGTATTATCACGTAGCCTGGTAAGTACCTCTTTGTTGGATACCTAGGTACCTATGCAAGATATATACGTCAGATTAAGCATAGGTATTTAAGCATGTTTCTTGTCTACATACATGTAACGAGGCCGAGTTCTTAATTAAATAAGGTATCTAGGTGCAAGTTTTATCCCCCTGAAACTATCCGTGAACCAATCCCTCCTCCTCCCCACAAACGTAGCTGTGTTGAGCTTCGCTAAAGAAAGAGGCGGAGTCGCTATGATTGCATTTAATAGGAAACCTGGAACTTACCTATGTACATTGTCCAGGTACCGTCTTACCTACATACAGTACATAGGCACCTACTTACAAGTACATGAGGTACCTAATCTCGAATGATGTCTATTAGGTAGGTAGATTGGGAATCTTGAATGAAGAAGGAAGTGACCTAGCAGCATATTCGATCCCGAAGTTCTCCAAAAAAAAAAAAAAAAAAAAAAAAGCCGGTGATTACGATTAACCAATGTCAGCTGAGAGAGGGGAACTTATTCCTGTTACCTCTCTATAACTAACTCTTAACACTAACATCCGTACAAAAAGAAGCCGGTAACTCGACTGCGCCGCTGTCTGCTCGTCGGTATCAATTGCTATCTCAAAGGTCCTAGCCAGTCTTATTATCGCCGCTATCAGCAATACGATCGATAGCCGCATTCGACTACATCGTAAACAGTCTGGATATTTCAGCATCTCCAACTCGAGTCCTACGTTTAGGCATCTATCTAGCTCTCCAACACCCGTTCCTCACTTCTCTAGACAATCCCCAGGGGCCTAGAACGGATATCCTACTGCAAATATGAGTGTTTCCAAAGATGATGTGGAGCCTACGCAGGCCAGGCGTGAAGGCACTAGCGGTATTTCCGACGAAAAGTCCTTGGGGCTCGAGAACAGTGGTCTTTATATCGACCCGGCCATCGAAAAGCGAGTGAGAAGGAAAATAGACTGCCATCTAGTTCCACTGGTTATGGGCCTCTGTAAGTCATCACCACTCCATGTCCCACGCCCAGATCCATTTACTTATCTTTAGCTATCATCAGATCTGGTCGCCTTTTTAGACCGTTCAAACATTGGAAATGCAGAGACGGCGGGAATGTACGTGGTGATGCCATGAACTCTACCTAGCTACCGCTCCCCCTCCCCCTCCCCGATGACTTCATTGCATGGGAAACGTGTCTGCCAAGATTCGATTGGCGCTCTCCACGAACAGTTACAGCGCGGTTTGTCTGAAAAAAGGAATCAGGAGCATGATTAACTGGTTACAGGAGCAAGGATCTTGGATTTGACGATGTCCATTATCAGGTTTGTTTCTATCCTCTAACGATAAATGAATTTACCATCTGATATATAATTTGGGTGCATAGTGGCTATTGACTATCTTTTATATACCGTATAGTAAGTCTCTACCTATGCGTATAGCCATGCTTGCATCATCCCACTTAATATCAATTAACCGTTTCTGCTAGTCGTCTTTGAATGGGCTGCTCTTATGTGGCAAGTCGTGCCTCCGTTAGTAATGAGTTTCCTTCGCGGAGAACTTATAAGTCATGGCTAATAAAGTTCAAAGGCACATCTGGGCATGTTGTTGTGTTCTCGTATGGTGAGACATCTCAGATTAAACATGGCGCGTACCAAACTAATACTTACCAAATAAAAGGGGTTTGGCTTCGACACTTCAAGCAACAGTATCCAATTGGTCTGGTTTGATGGTCTGTCGTTTTTTCCTAGCAGCTTCTGAAACGGGATACGGTCCTGGAGTACCTTTCCTCCTCTCATTCTTCTACAAGCGACATGAGCTAGGATTCAGGTGCGGTATCTTCCTCTCCGCCGCTCCGCTCGCTACGACCTTCGCGGGAGCCTTAGCCTACGGGGTAACTTCGGGCAGCTCTAAACACATATCAAACTGGAGGCTTCTGTTCATTGTAGAAGGCATTCCCTCAATTCTCCTAGCATTGGTGGCCTTCATGTGCATGCCAGACTCCGCCGATACGGCGAGCTTCCTGACCAAGGAAGAAAAGCAGGTTGCTAAGATCCGAGCTATTCAGCAAACTGGGAGTGAAGGATCTCGTATAGGGCACGTCAAACTTGGGGAAATATTTTCATCACTTAGGGACATTAAAACTTGGATTCCACCGTTCAGTAAGTATATCCTAGTTTGATTTATCATGTCTTAGTTCTTGCCTCGGAGCGCCGCATATCGTTTTGAGCTCGGGGAGAGTGATGTGTTTGTAAAATGGTCTTATTACACTCCTCATACGGTTGAGAGATGATAATAGCTAACCTTTGGCGCTACAAGTGTACTTCAGTTGCAATGGTAAGCATCGTCACCCCCTAGCCGAGAGTATTAGTTAATGTTGAGAATAGTCGCATTCGGAAGCTTGCCAATCTTCTTGCCAGCAATTATTCAGAACATGGGATTTGCTGCGATAAATGCTCAAGGCTTGAGCGCACCTCCGTACTTCCTCTCGTTTATAGTGTGTATCGTGACGACCTGGATCGCCGACAAGACCCACCAACGTGGTTTAATGATCATAGGTCTTTCCCTCATTGGTGGTGTAGGATACATTCTTCTCGCAGCTTGCAAGAGTGTCGCTATGCGCTATTTTGGAGTTTTTCTCGCCGCAGCAGGTGTATTTCCTGCAATTTCGAACATTCTCCCCTGGACAATCAACAACCAGGGAAGCGATTCTAAGAGAGGCACCGGAATTGCCCTGCTTAACATCGTCGGGCAATGCGGTCCCCTCCTGGGGACTCGACTGTTTCCTGCCAGCGATGCACCATACTATGTTAAGGGTATGGATGTCTGCGCTGGTTTCATGTTTTTCAACGCCTTGTTGGCGTTGGCCCTACGGGCGTACCTTGTTTGGGAAAATAAGGAATTTAAGCGGAGAGACGAAGCAGCGTGCCAGGCAAGTATTGATCCTTCCTCTAGACCGACTGAAAATGGAGGATACGGCTTCAGAAATTTTTTGTGAAATGGTCTCCTTGCTGGCAGGTTAGCTCCTCTCCCGTAAAAGCTAGGATGAGTTGACCTAGTGGTTAGTGGTTGTTTGACCGACTCTGCAGTCTCAACCTCTTTCTGATCACACATTCAATACTAGTGTGGAGAGTTGAGCTTGAAATTCAAGAGGCCGTCTCTTCTGAGATCGAGCCTAGACGAATGAGAATATTCAGATTGGATGAGAAGTAAAGGATGAGCCACGGAGTTGTTTGGGTTAGGCGAGTTTGATAATGAATGTGCCATTATTAGTAGCCGGCGCGTTCCGTGATGATCCCCGCCCAACCATATGACATGTACAAGAGCCCTACGGACGAGCATAGGAAGTCGCTATACAGATAAATACGTAGAATGACTGACTTCAATTTTGGGAGGGGAGGTGACAGCATGGACTGACTACCTTGTTACCTATTATAAGAAAGGATCTAATGAGTCATCAAAACAAATTGCTAGGAGCTATCAAAAAGGGCTGACATATGGGATTTCTCGCCCAAATTCCTCGTTTAGGGAAAGCCAGGCCTGACTCATCGCTTGTCATCGTAACATATTTATTATTAGTTTCAAATGCTGGCCGTTGTACTCCTACAGAAACCGGGCGTGATGAACATGTTTTGTTTGAGAATCTTATAGTTTGTCTCTCCCTTTATGTCCTAAGACCGTATGAATATTCGCTCTGCTTAATTTTTTTCTTTTTTACTGAAGTGAACGGGCACGTAGCACTACATTGGTCGTTGTGTAACGCCGAGTCAATCCTCGGCCGCCGCGTTACTATGCGCCGATCAAGTACTCTTATTTTCCAGCGTTTCTCCTCTTACGCCGGTTCTTATTCCTTTTCTTGTCGCCCCGCGTTACGGAATGTGTGTCGTCGCCATCAGACGGCGGCGCGGCAGCAGGAGAACCATGCCCGTCCTGTTCCTCGTCCCCTGACGAGCTACTATTAGCCTCGAGGATGACCTTGCGAATTCCACCAGATTCGATGATATTTTCGGTTATGCTGCCACTGTGGACATGACCTCTCCGTCGTCCGATTGCGTCGTGGACGCTCTCTATGCTTCCCGCCGAGGAATTTTGTGTTGGCGAGATGTCGCCTTCGGGCACGGCGCTGAGTTTTGTTTGCGTTCCTCGATCTATTTGATCCGAAGTCCCGTCATGAAATGTTGTCACAAGCTTGGGCGGTGCGTCTGCATAGGCGGCGGAAGGTTCGGTATAGCTCTGCTGAAGAGCCTGTATGCCATCCTTGGCGTTAAGTTGAGATCCGAGAAGGCTTGTACGCTCATCTACAGCATCTTCCAGATCCTCCGTCACAGATTCTGTCTGTCGCTGGTTGGTAGCAATGGATGCTTTGGCTGGCTTGATCTTGACTGCGGAAACTCGTGTGCTCTTTGGATTGGATGCTGGATTGGATGGGCCAAGATGCTTGAAGTGATCCCTAATGTCTTCAAAGTTGGCCTTGACAGGCACTGTGGTTTGTACCAACTGGCCGTCTTGTCCTGCCGAACGTCTTCGCATCAAGAGCGTTGTCATTCTCGGGCTAGTACCAGGGGCAGTTGTGTCAGTCCGGCTACTGGGCGACGGGGTTCGCCTCGAGGAAGGTGCCTCGCCGAATTCTTCCTCTATGTCAACGAGTCTACCATCCCTAATCTCGGCGTCCTTGATCATGATGTCTTTTCGCAAGGCCCGAGCTTTTGGCGCAGGGTGAGATCTGCGAATGGCTTTGTGAACGTCGACGTAGACATCCGACTCGTCGATGATTTCCCTAGAATCGTCCTAGTTAGTAAAATGTACTCTACCTCGAAGTAGAGAAGAAAAAATAAACTCACTCTCCAATGAGCTCTTCGATAACGTCCTCGAGGGTTACGACTCCTAAAGCGCCGTGATCATCGCCAGGTGACTCCGAAATGAGTACCATGTGAGACTTGCCTTCCTGGAAAAAGTTGATGATATCGAGACAGCTGGTCTCTGGTCGGGTCTCAGGAAGGGCCGCGAGGTTAAAGTCTTTGACTCGTTTCGAATCCTCGGGATCATAAGTAATGAGGATTTTGACCAAGAGCATGCCGACAAAGTTGGTCGGATTGCCAGCCTGGTGGATAGGGATGCGAGAATAGCCGGCATCGAGGATCTGATCGATAGTCTTCTCATCCAAAACAGCATCCTCTGACATGGTGAAGACGTCCTCCATAGGTGTCATGACCTCCTCGACAGCCTTGCGCTTTAGATCTAAGACGGCACTAATAATGGTGACCTCGTCCTGGTTCAGACGTTCGTCGACCTCGCCCAATGACTTGTGGAGTGTGACCAAAGTCTTCAAGCCACTCTTCTTGTATACGGTTCCGTGGTCTTCGCCTAGTAACCAGTCCAATAGCTTGGCGGTTGGCCACGCGACAGGGCTCATGAGGTACATCATAAGAAGGACGGGCTTGGACATGTATCCGCCGATTTGAAGACCATAACGAACGCATACGGATTGCGGTAAGATCTCGCCGAATATGACTATAAGTGAGCCAAGCTAATTAGTACTACGATTACCTGGTGCTACAAACGCTTTGCTTAACTAGAAAGTATCGGACCGATACCTACCAATTAGAACAGTACTGCCGACCACGGCCGCAATACCGCCGCCAAAGCATCTATCTAGAACGACGGGCAGGGTCTCGTTGACAATAACATTGGACAGCAGTAGCGTTACCAAGACCCAGTGTTTGCCCTTCTTCAGGAGATCGAAGACACGCCTAGCGTTCTTACGTTGCGGCTCTTCGGCGTCGAGGGCGACCACCTGGAGAAAGATATCGTCCTGTCCCATGAGGGCTATGGTCAAGCCGGCAAAGGCACCCCCTAAGAGCACGAGAGCAATGGATACGACGTAGAGGACCCACAGGGCGCCGCCTTCGGCTTCGAGGGGCTCATCGTCTCGAGCATGGTAGGATGGTACGGGGGCAGCGACTGCGATTCCAAAGGAGAAGAAGATGGCTCTAGACAAGCCAAGGACAGCTGTACGGACGCGAAGGATGCCGTCGGTTCCCATGCTTCTCCTATATTCCGACGAGAGATGGGAATTGGGGAGAGATCGGATGGACGAACTCTACTCTTGTGTTAGTTTTGGATGAGACCACAAAGGTCACCTATGTAAGATACCTATTACCTAGGTAGTTAGTGGTAATGAATGATCAACCGGTCACAGCATCCACTCCATCGAGAACTACAAATCTAATGACAGTGTTGCGATACTAAGTTCGGGGTGAGACGAGCAAGTTAGGAATTGAAGAGGAAAAAAGCGGCCGATGACGAGGGCTTGCTAATTGATGATGAGGATGAGACGCCCGACAACATAGGCGAGAAAAAAGAACAAAAAACCAAAAGCTACATGTACATACATGCTCGTGCAGCTAGCTCCTGTGGAGAACTGCACCATTATGTAGCATCTAGGTACATATGTATCTACGTGGAACTGGCCCCACAAGTTCAGCAACTTGATCTTTCATAGTACATACAAACTATATAGTCGTTTATGTAACTAAGCATTCGATGCCGATCAACATATTTAGATGTACCTATGTAGTTCAAATCCCTGCGAATTATACCTGCCTTAGCCTTATCCCTGCAACGGGAAGACGAAGGTGGGGTGAAGCTACATGCATATGTAGTATATATACACCCGTTTAAAGTATATTAATCTCTACATCTATGTACGTTTAGATGCGTCAATCATACCATATAGCATTCATTCCGAAGCCTGGCTCTGGAACTCTACACCTCGCGACCCGGCCGAGAAACTCGTCTTTCCATCGGTAGATTTCGACCCAACCCTCCTGGTCGTCCGTGATGGCCAGCCACTCGTCGCTCCAGTCGCACGGTGCCGCCGCATTACTATGTCCACCGCTCGTCGGTGTAGGGTTCAGACAGATCTGCTTCTCGATTGACCCGCAGTCCCGCAGCCGGAACGCCGCCATGTAGCCTTGCAGATCGAAGCTGTTAGCCCGACTCGTCGCAAAAAGGTACTTGCCCGACTGGGTGAGGGCGCAAACGTCACTGCGATACATGCTGTCGTGCTTCGGGATCCCCGGCGGGATCAGCGGATAAGAATGGTGCGTGTACACGGGCATGTGCGTTGCCTCATCTATCACGTACTCGCAGAGTCGGTTGCCGGCCTCCATAAGAGCGTATAGGTAGTTGCCCGTGGGATGCATCGCAACCCAGCGCGGGTGGTCCTGAGGGTCGGGCGCCTCCACGCTTCCCACCGATTTAACCTCGCCCGATGCAGCTTTCTTGTGCACCCACAACTTGTTGGCTTTCAAGTCGGCCGAGTAGAGATAAGTCTCGGTCGGATCAAATACCATGCCGTGGATGCCTGTGTTGGCTTGGTATGGATAATGTTGTATGGCCTTGTCAAGAGTGCCTCTAGACGACACGGAAAACACAGACCCGTGGCCGGCATGCGAATAGAACGGGTTACAGTAGACGGCGTACGGGGGCTGTTTCGCCGCAAGCAGGAAGATGGCGCGCGTGTTGGTTGTGGCCAAGCTTGCTTGTGCTACGTGCCGAACGTCGGGGGTCAGTTGCTGGGTGGGTAGGTTCGGTGCCAAGCGCGTATGCGGAAGCGGAACTTACGGTCGTGGTTCATGGGATGAGATGCTTCGTGGACGATCTCGGTCGGACTCTTGACAGCAAAGCTGGACCATTTCTTCGCGGCCGCGCCATATATGTTTTTCTTAGTGTGCTAAGAGAGACGACGACGTATGAGCATATGGAAAGTTGGTTGGCTTCTCTTGCGCTCGGACCTAGTCAAATCCGACTTACATCGAAAGTCATCCACGAGATGGGCTCGTCGTGAGGGATCTCGGTCCTATTTACCAGTTCTAACGTCAACTTTTCGTCGTCAAAAGCTACCGTGAAGATGGCTCCCGGCGGAGTCCATGTGCCTATCATCAAGTGATGGACCGGCATCTTTGACACTATTCTTCGAAAGTTCAACAGGAACAGAAACAATGAGACAGTGGGTTGGAAGTCTCCAAGAATTGGTCTCGTCTCCCAACGTCTTGTTGCCTGCCTGCTTTAGGTACGTTGTCCACGATAACATCAATCATCCAGTGACGATAGCCAACCCTAACTCATCCGCCGTGACGATATTATTATCTATAACCTAGGTACTCTCCACGCAAGTATGGTAGAGATAAAAAATAATAATAATAAACTTGGAAGTGCCATTCCCGACTACCTAACTCAAAGCTAAGGTAGCTAACCATGGCACAATATCTTCAACGGCAGTAAGCCAAGGCCCTTTGGCCATCCCCGCATCCAATGAACGATTCTCGCCCCTCTTTCTTTCCATCGCTCCCCTGTCTACACCTCGCACCAAATACTACGCGGTAACTATTGAACTACTATGTGGGGAAAATTAGTCGACGTTTTTGTAGCCGCCTTTTCTTTTACTCGGTCGGCACCGGGGGCGGTAAATGGCCACGGCACGCGGGTCAATTCGTCGCTAGCTACCGAGTGGACGGCTACGTGCTGGATCTTGATGTCCTTTGCCACGCTACAATGCCGGGTAAACGCTTCATCGCCATGTTTCCCCGCCATATCGCAGCTCAACCTTAGGTAGGTAGGTAATGTACTCTACTCTCCAGCGGAAGCGTTGGACCCTAGATCTTAGAGATTCCGCTTCAGCGCAATCAGCGTAGCCACGAGCAAATAGCAGCGAAGAACATCTCTCAAGGTCTAAAGTCAAGCCGCAATCCGAAACCGTCGGACGGAAGCTAAAGCTACCTTAGGTGCCTCACCTATTATCCTACATACATGTAGTACCTTATACCTAGGTACACTCAGACACACGAGACGCGAATTATGTAGCAATTTTAGAAATCTGTTCTGGGACGTCCATCCTGCCTTCCCTAAGGGCGATATATCTTCCGGCAGACAGGGTCCATCGCTGCCGTGAGATCAAACCGATCCACATCCCTCTTCGATTACGGCGGGGTTTTCACGTCTCCGGTAGCCAACCTATCACAGATCCTCCATTGTTCATACAATGATGCGACTGATGGCAAAAGCTTAAATGGAATACGGTGCCGCCGTTGATGCGAGCCCGTTTGTTGTAGTCCTAGTTCCCTCGCAATTGTCGATACCCGGACGTTAGGTCTTGTATATACAAACACTCATCCTCTACATATACATATATACGCGCTTATAGCTTTATACCTACCTATTCAACGCAACTCCGTCTTTCTTCCACCAGCCCTCAATACACCTCCCTCATTCTTTTATTTCGCAGCTCACGATGGCTCCCGCTGCTACCGGTGTGTCTAACGCGGCGCAAGCCCCTAAACCCTCCAGATTTGACCCTACCTTCACTCAGCATGTCCTTGAAACCATGGGCCCTAACGTCACCGAGAGAAACCGGGTGGTCCTCGGTGCCTTGATTCGACACATTCACGATTTTGCTCGAGAAGTCGAGCTTACCATCGACGAATGGATGGCTGGCGTCCACTTCGTCAACACCGTTGGCCGTATCTACGCCGAGTCGGGACAGACGAGAAACGAGGCCCATCGAGTATCTGATATCTTAGGACTGGAGACGTACGTATTCTCGATTTCGGCCACGAGCAATTTGATTGGACTATGTGAAACAATATATGTGAAAATATAAAACATAAAAATAACACGTGACGGTTTCCAGATTGGTCGACGAGATCGCGCACAAGATCATCTCCGAGTCAGACATTGACCCGACATCCTCGGCAATCCTAGGCCCGTTCTGGTCGCCCAATGCGCCGTTCCGTGAGAACGGCGGGACCATCATCCAGGATGCGGCGCCGGACGGGCGCGTGGTACTCATGCACGGCATCATCAGCGACCTGGTGACAGGCAAGCCGATCCCGGGCGCCGTCTTCGATATCTGGCAGGCCTCGGCCAACGGCAAGTACGACTTCCAGGACCCCCAGAACCAGACCCCCAACAACCTGCGCGGCAAGTTCCGCGCCGACGAGAACGGGAAGTACTGGTTCTACTGCTACTATCCGACGGCTTACTCCCTGCCGACCGACGGCCCCTCTTACCAGATGCTGCAGATGATGGATAGGCACCCGATGCGTCCGGCGCATATTCACATCATGGTAAAACTCCAAATCCCTTTCTAGATTGTATTTTGGTTTCTAAGTCGTTCTCCTAGGTCACACACCCTGATTACAAAGGTTGCACCACGCAACTATACCCTAAGGAGGACCCGTGGTTGGCATCTGACACCGTGTTTGCCGTCAAGGACGATCTTGTAGTTGACTTTAAGCCCTTGAAGGGCGACGACAAGGCGGAACTCGAGCTGGATTACAATGTCATCCTAGCCCCTAAGGATTACAAGGGGAAGCTGCTCTAAGCTAGGAGTCCAAGGGAACATGGCAGTGCACTATGTATGTCTGCCCCTTCATCATTTGTCGACCAGTACACGTTAAGTGAGCCAAGGTTTAATGCTGTGGAAAGTAGTAGACATCTCGCCGTAAAGATTTGCATTGGGAGCTGTTGAAATGCCACACGAGATTGCAAGGAAGAAGTTCATGAAATATGTCTTGTTTTTGGAGGGGCGTATGGTACACTATGAATGAGAAGACGGTATGCTGGTAGATATATACCTACCCTGGTAGGTATGTAGCGAAGACACACACATACGACTCTTGCTGACGGTGGTAACTCTATCCCAGGCTGGCCATGTATCAATACTTGTTAGAATTACTTGACTACCTACCTTACTTGACTACCTGCCTTACTTAGGTACCTACCTAGGCAATTACTGACTGACTATAAAAACTGCCGCCGGCACCTCGAAGTTCGGTTCAACAATCTGAATTCCTTACTCGACCGCATCCAGCAAACCCCCTCGAACCGTTAAGCCAAATCCTCCACTACTCTAAAACCCAATTGCAGCTTGAATCTGCTTTCCTCTCTGAGCCGTTCAGGCTTCTTAGTTAGACCTCGACGTAAGACTGACCATACCTGTCTGCCACCTCCTGGCTGAGACAGAAGGCAATGCCTTCGTGGATACCAACGCACGTCTCCTTGGCTGGGCACGCCTCCATATCCACAAAACGACCCTCTTCGCAGATCTGGACGGTCGTCGTGTCCTGGGCGCATCGCTTAAAGCCCGTGGCACAAGCTTGATAAGGCCTCTCCTGATGTAGGGCGGGCACGGTTCCTACCGTCCAGACTGCCTCGTCGCCATACTGGTTCGCCTCCTCGAAGGTGCAGTTAATAGCTGTGTTGTACAATTGCTTACAGTTGGGGCACGGGCCGTAGTCTTCCCAATTGCGCTCCACGCTGCATGCCTCGATGCGATCAGACCCTACGCAGCGTACCTCGCCAGCAAAACAGGGGTTGTCTTCCCGAGGATTGAACAAGGAAGCAGAAGACCGCTTAGCTGGCTGCTGGCTGGTAGTCTTGCTGGTTATTGTGGTTTTGCTGGTCGTTGGACTAGTCGTCTTACTGGTAGTTTTGCTGGTAGTCTGGCTGGTCTTTGTTTTGCCAGACGTTGTATTGCTAGTCGTTTTACTGGTCGTTTGGCTGGTAGTTTGACTGCTTATCTGGCTAGTAGCCTTACTAGTAGTCTTGCTGGTTGTCGAGCTGGTCTGACGAGCTGGCTTCTGGCTGGTAGTATAGGTCTTGCTAGTGGTAGTCTTGCTGGTGGTTTTGGTGTTGCTGGCGATCTGACTGGTTTGCATAGCTGGCGTTGTTTGGGTCGGTGTTGGGCTAGTCGTTGTCCAGTGTTCGCAAACAACGGTATCACCCTCCTGACTGCATTGTGAACATTGGTCCACTGGATCCCATTTGCCGAATTCGCCGTCGCAAAGCTCCATATCGTTGCCATTGCAGCGTAACTTGCCCTTGGTGCATTCGGGCGTGGCGGTCGGCGCCACCGCGGGATCAGTACTTGTGGGGGCGCAGTCGATGGTGCCATCGGGATCGGTAGTACACTGCGCACATCGCTCAACCTGATGCCATTGCCCTCTATCGAAAATCTCTTTCCAGTTTCCGTTGCAGCGGAAGTCACCCACCTTGGTAGGGGTGGGCGTAGGGGCACTTGTCGTGGTAGTGAAGGGGATGCAGTCAGCGAAGCCGTCGTCATTCGTCATACACTCGAAGCAGTGCTCGAACGGCTCCCAGACGCCGTTGTCGTTGCATACCTGCAGGTCCTGGCCGTTGCAACGTGTCTGGCCCCCGGTGCACCATCCAGGTGGCCCATTGGCCGCAGGATTCGGGGCCGACGTTACAGCCGGAGTTGGAACGCCGGCCTCGGCACGCTTCTTCAACTCAGATGTATCTTCGGCACACCAAGCATTGCCAATACTGTCACTGTTGCAGTACGACGGAGTGAAGCAGTTCTCCCATGCCACCCACTTCCTATCCTTGCAGATGTAGACAAAGTTTTGATTGCAAAGCATGTTACCCGAGGAGCACATGACAGTAGGAGGCATGTTAGGTGCATCGTCCAACCCGGCAGTTGTGGAACGGCGATAGGGAAGAACTGCGGCTCCCATTACTGAAGTGGCCAGGCTCAAGCCGACCAGGGCATGATGAAGAGGCGCCATAGTGAGGAGCGTGGGACGCCTATAAACTAGATGGAATGAAAGCAGATGGGTCCTCGCACGAAAGAACGACGACGAGAATACGGCTAAGTATACGGTTAAAGCGAAAGCCAACCTGCCTAGATTACTTCGGCTCGGAAGCAATGGAGAGAGGAAGATGTGAAGTTGTCCTGAGATAAGTTTGGGTTCGTCTGGGAATACGGGAGGGATGGGCTTTTGTAAGGGGATATAGGCAGATAGATATATGGCTTCCTTGGTCTATTTCTCTTTGGGTCCGTGGCAGGGGCCCGTCTTGCAACCTACCTACCTCGAAGTTAACGCATGTTACCTCTAAGTAGTGTCATAGTTCGCTTACACAGGTAAGAACGTTCTTGAGCCATTGTCATCTGTCTCAACCTTAGATCCCTGGAAGTTCGAGCAACGGGGGGGCTACTTGCCCTTCTACCTTAACCATTCGCAGGAGCCCCTTAAGCCACTACTGCTTATTTCGTATTTAGCGCAGGTGCGCCGCAAAGACGAATTAAAACTTATGGTTAAGTTCGAGGTGTTCAGGTAGTTGGTCCGTCCGGTAGTGAGTGTATGTTATTGCCCAAGCAACTACCTAGGTACCTAGGTAGGTATGATACATTCGACATTCGCAGATAATACCTCTATCTGCGTTGGCGTCATCCTGGTCTACCTGATAGTCTCGCAGAGAAGGACGGCTTCAGAGTTTGGACGACGGCCTTGAGGTTGCGTCCTAGCGCTTCGACTTCTCGTCTTGAGGCCAGGGGCCGCGAGGAACCTTGGCACCCTTCTAAATGCTCAAACAACCTGCATGTACATTTTGCATTTTCGTAGGCAACCGTATGTGCATGGCCTCCTAAAGAAAGGACGAGCCCGCCTATTCTCTTTATGATATAGGTCTCCCTACCCTCGATTTGAACTGGGAATTAGTCGAAGTGAACAGTTGTCTAACACTGCTCCATCCTTAGACCTTGGAGATGTTGACACTAAATAGGTACTAGGTACCTAAATATGATAAATTTCATCGACCATGGATAAGCAGTCGCCATTATATCTTGGTTTAGGTGCATCTTCTTGTGAGAGCGCAGAATTAGACTCGAGGATATCATGATATCGCTACATAAGGATCTCTACGCAAAAAAGGTAACTGCGTGGCGTTCTTTTTCTTGACTCTCTGGCTCGTATTCGGTATCTAAACTCGGCAACGGTCTTGGTTTATTATCTTATGATAGGTAGGTAGATATCCTAAATTACCTACTAGCTTTTGGCCTAGGTATGTATGTGGATAGAGATTCGCGGTGGGCTGCTACTGCTTGTGATGGATGGCTGGATGAAGCTAACTGAAGCAAAAGCGGATGGATCTTCAAATTAGCAGGTTGTTTCGTCATAACGTCCCCGGGATCCATAATTTACACAAGGGTCGAGGCCTGGCTGAAAGCTACGGAGCGCCGAGCCTCACTGCAACATGGCACCTGAAGTCGGCCAGTAGGGTTGTAGGCGACAAGGTAGGCGACAAGGGTTAGAATTGTTGCCAAGTCCCCTAGTCCATTGTTAGTTGACCCGTGATCACCTCTTCAAAGTCATCCTACAACCCCCTCGACTCTTTCTCCAACTTCTTTATTTTGACTTTCTTTGTCGCGTAGTTACTAGTTGCTCCTGACCCTCAATTGCTGCCTTCTCTCACAGGCGCATTGACTGGCTAAGTTTGGGCCGTTTGCTTGCGCTGTTGCTATTGCCACAGCAGCTTGCTGAAATCTCACCGACCACCTACCAGCCAACGTGGGTGATAGCCCGGATTACAGCAGGTCATGGCTACCGTAACCACCACTGCGACGACGACTTTATTGTCGACCGTCACGAAAGCCTCGACTGCAGCGGCTGCTACCACAACTGGCCTGTCCCCTCAAGGAGGTGTCTTGGAAGGTGTCATGCCAAATACCTTCCTCACCTCAAATCCCATACAGCTTTTTATCATTCAGGTATGTCACTATCTCTCTTCTTTACTTAGCTACCGTGCAGATTCAAGCTCTAGAACGCCGACAGGGGAAATGCTGTCACATTAGACTCTAGATATGGGAATGCCTTCTTGACGAAACCGCGTGCTTACTCTTCGTACGTACCTAGGCCGGCATCATAATCGTTCTCTGCCGTCTTCTCCACTATCCGCTGTCGCTCCTTGGACAGCCTCGCGTCATTGCTGAGGTCATCGGGGGCATCCTCCTAGGCCCCTCAGTTCTGGCACGCATTCCAGGCTTTCAGCAAGCCATTTTCCCGACTGCGTCTATGCCTGTCCTGAACAATGCTGCTAACCTTGGTCTTGTTTTGTTCCTCTTCCTTATTGGCCTCGAAGTTGATATTCGAATGTTTACTTCTAACTGGCGCGTTGCTTTGAGTGTGGGCCTGGCCGGCATGCTTCTACCCTTCGGCTTAGGTTGTGCCATTGCATGGGGTCTGTATCACCAGTTCCATAACGATGGAAACACCGTAGATATTAATTTTGGCGTCTACGCCCTTTTCATTGGTACCGCCTTGGCCATCACCGCTTTCCCTGTACTCTGCCGTATCTTGTCCGAGCTCGACATGTTGGGCAGTCCCGTGGGTGTCACCGTCCTGGCCGCCGGCGTTGGGAACGATGTCGTGGGCTGGATCCTGTTAGCACTCTGTGTCGCATTGGTCAATAACGGTTCAGGTTTAACGGCGCTTTGGGTTCTTCTTGTCGCCGTCGGCTGGGTTCTATTCCTGGTTTTTGCCGTCAAGCCCGTTTTTCACTGGGCTCTAAGAAGGACAGGCGGCATCCAGAATGGCCCGTCCCAAGGCATGATTTCCGTCACGATTCTATTAGTCCTCACTTCAGCTTGGTTCACGAGCAAGTTGCCCTCCCAAGTCTATAGCAAAGGAAGTTTTCTAATGTTTTTCTAGGCATCATCGGCGTACACGCTATTTTTGGTGCATTTCTAGTCGGTTTAATCTGCCCCCACGATGGCGGTTTTGCTATACATGTGACTGAGAAGATTGAAGACCTCGTGTCGGTCCTCTTATTGCCCCTCTACTTCGCCCTTTCTGGCTTAAGCACGGACCTTGGCCTTCTCAACGATGGTATCACTTGGGGTTATGTAGTTGGTGTCATTGTATGTGCCTTTGCGGGTAAGATTATTGGCGGCACGCTGGCGGCGAAGGCAATGAAACTTGTCTGGAGAGAAAGCTTCTCGATAGGCGTGTTGATGAGTTGCAAAGGCTTGGTGGAACTTATCGTGCTAGTAGGTTGCGTCGCCAATATGGATTGGCCATGCGAATACTAATTGAGTATTCAGAATATTGGTCTTCAGGCAAGAATTTTGTCGCAGAGGACGTTCACCATATTCGTCGTCATGGCTCTCGTCACTACGGTTTCAACAACCCCCTTAACGAAACTGCTCTATCCTCCGTGGTACCGAAAGAAGCTTGAGCAGTGGAAACGGGGCGAGATTGATTGGGACGGAAAGCCACTGCAGCCCGAGAGCTCAAGCCAATCTGAATCTCTTGGCCAAATACAAGACACTAGGATTCGTCGGCTCCTGGTGTATCTTCGCCTGGATAGTCTGCCGAGCCTTTTCACTTTTATATCTCTCCTGGGTGACGAGAACGTCATACCAAAGTCTGGAGAAGCACTCGACCACAGCATTGAGGAGAGCACAAATAAAGGGCCGATCATTCGAAAACGGCCTCTTGAGGTCCACGGTCTGCGTATCGTTGAGCTTACCGAGCGCACATCTTCCGTAATGAAAGTCACCGAAGGGGACGACCTCTCACGACGCGATCCTGTAGTGAACGCGTTTCGAACATTTTCTCAGCTTCACGACGTGGCGGTTTCGGGCAATGTTGTGCTTGCCCCCGAGGACTCCTACGCCCAGACTGTCATTGCGCAGGCTTCAAACCAGGAGTCCGACTTTGTACTAATCCCGTGGAGCGAGGTGGGAAGCACCAAGGAGGATCAATCCATCCCTTTCAAGGCTTCACTAGAAGATCGCTTCTCTGGGAAAGCTCATCTCGACTTCATCCAAACAACACTAGCAAAGGCCATTTGCAACACTGGTATTTTCATTGGCAAAGGGTTCGGTGGCGCTGCACCGACTGACAAGGGCCGCCCGGGCCTCCCTCGAACCATTAGTAACGTTTCGATGCGGAGCCATAGGGAAACCGCCCTTCTCCCCATCGCCGATAAGTCACACAAGATCTTCTTCCCCTACCTCGGAGGGGCTGATGACCGGGTTGCGCTACGCTTTATTCTTCAGCTTGCCAAGAACCCACTCATCACGGTCGCGATCGCTCACCTAAATTGTGCTGAAGGTGACGATGAAATTGTAGCCGTTTCGGAAGGAAACTTGGATCATATCTCACCATCGTCCCTATCCAAGAATGCCATTAACACCGAGATAACGGCACAAGACACGTCTCTATTAGCCAACTTGCAATCTAGCCTTTCGCCTGAGATAGCTGATCGTGTAACAGTCACCGAAGTTTTAGTCACCGCCAGCTCAGCAGTTGGGCAGGCGACCGAGCTTGCGAGGGAGATTATTGGGAAGAATTCGCGCAATGCAGGAGACATCGTCATCGTTGGGCGCAGGCACCCTAAACTCCCTGCTTTGTTGCGTACAGCAGACCAGAGCAACACAGAATACGACATGCAGAAGACGGTAGGCGTCTTCGGCCAGGTTATGGCCATGGGCGATTTGAAAGCTAGCGTGCTCGTCATCCAGGCCGCCGGGTCGGGGCTCAACTAGGCAACCACGGATATGTTTAAGTCTGGGCTAAGAGTTCTTCATGATCCTGCCCCTATTGAAGATGTTTTGGACCTTCAATCTCGAATTAGTCGAGCTAGGTGCTACGGAATGGGGTTAGTTGTATAAAGGAAATATATGATTGGATATACTCTAGGTTAGCTAAGTCAAGCCGAATTTCATACGATAACTCTTCATTTGTAGCTTCTCATGAATGATCCAATACATGAGGAATTGCTGCTCTAATGGATTCCCAAATTATCATTGCTTGCCAAGTTCCCTGCTCCGTCTAAATAGGCTGCCCTGGTAAAAGCAATGGTACCCCGTCTAACAGTTCTTCTAGAAGCTAGGGCCCATCCGGTCATCGTCAGCCACGTCAGCACCGTCAGCCCTACGGAACCTTACCCCCTTTCTTTACCGCCAGTTCGGCACTTACGCCTAACTCGATATAGAGTTCTCACCTAGCTAACTTATGTACACGTGAGAGTAAGATATGTTTTGTTTCTTACGGCATCAATCATGGCGGTTATGCGTGACTCGTGAGTAAAAAAGATGAGGCTTATCTATCTTGTATATGCTTCACCTGGTTGATCAAGAGGTCTCTTCGACCAGTAAGCTGAACGAGGAAAGAGACCATACTTCGGGGAAGAAAGCCAAGCTCTCAATTGGATAAACAAAATGGTGGCATTACCTAGGTCCGATATCTTATCAAGCAAGTATGTTACACTTTGCTATGGACAGAATTCCTTCTCGTAAGGTGCACTAAAAGTTGTGCATAAATCATAGCAACGACGGCGAGGACAAAAAACAGTGCTATTTGATGTTGCTAGAGGACTTGAAGCCATGTCATCGGTCTCAGTTGACCTTCCTGTTTTTGTTTCCCTTTATCCATGCACACACACATCCTTCCTAGTCTGCACCGATGAATTTGCAAATTACGTACTGTTGGTACATACATAATATATACTAAACTCACAACTCCCATCGCTTTTATCTATGCTTGGTACGTTGGAGCGCAGCAAAAGAGTGACCGACTGACGCTTGGCAACACTGGTGCTCCAGACAGTCCATAGCAAATCAGGGGTTTTTGATTATTAGGCGCAATAATACCGTGCGAAGGGTGAAAATCCTACGGGAAGGATAGGTAAGTATTGTGAAATCATGAACTTGTAGGTAAAAGAAGTAATCGTGTTACAACATCTGGTTCCAACCCCGAAGCAATCAATTCATTCATGATATGCAAATGCTCATCCCAAGAAAAGGTTGCCGTTGCCATCGTCATTTGACCGCTGTTTCCCTTCAGCTACCGTATTACTACTGTACGACGGAGCGCGGTGCGGTCCCGAGCTCATCGACTGCTTTAATCCAGCGAGCGACTAACGATCTCATATTTCCTACAGTCAACTTCTAGTGCCTAACTACAATGTCCTCCCCCTCTCCCCCTCGCGGAAGCTTCTAAAAGTAGGATTGGGCTGATGGATTACATATATGTATGTGCAAGGTATGATGGATGCCAATCATCTCGGGCCCGAAACACAACCTGAGTCCAACATATAAAAAAGTCTTCCGATACACAAGTATCCAATTATGTACTGTTGCCAATCATCAGATTGAAGATAGCGAACCACGAGTAAATGCCATTCACACCTATATCATGGCCTTCGAAGTCCTTGAACTGGCCTAGCTGATACATATATGCGATGGCGAGTTATGTTCATTCAAATGTTGCCTGGTAGGTAAGCAGGCACTTGCCTGTGTCAACACAGGAAAAGCAAAGACTATGGCTCGGTACCTACATGGCTGCTCCATCTATTTCCATAGATTTATGAATCCATCCCATCTCCATAAAGGCAGCAAGCGAACAAAGGGCGGATCTGGTTTTGCAGCCGCAGCCTTGGAATTCTGGAATGTTGTGTGCCTAGGAAGGATGGGGAGAACATTGCTTAGCTTCGATAGGTAGCTTCAAGCGGCGTTACTATGTACACAGCACGCTTCATTTTTCAGTCCTTGGTATAGTCTGTCTCGATCACGATTCAAGCGCTCTTATGTATGAGTTAATGTTGTTGGTTGCGTCAAGTCCAATTCCGAGTGTTTTAAGACGACCTTTGAATGTCTTTCTTTGTTATGCGCTAGAACGCCACTAGAACAAAAGACCTTCGAGCGGTCTCTTTTCTTGTTTTCTTTTTCTTGTGTTATTTCTAGATGGACGTTTCAGGCGGAGAGCGCCCAGAGGGGCGCACCGTGATAACACCGAAAACGTGTGGCACAGTCGAGCTAATCTTCCTAGACGCCTCACCGAACTCTGAGAAACAGGCGGGTAGGCCTCGTGGTTAGGTCTGAGACCTTAATTCACCGAATGGATTCTTAATCACCACGCAGAAGAAACCATTAGGGTTGTCTAAGACTTTAAGACACTACCTAATACCTTGGCTGCACAACCCGTGGAAAAATTCTGTTGTTATACTCGTGATACCGGTGAAATTCATGACCCACACGACTTGGCGCTTCGTATAGTCCGGGGTAGGTGAGGTGACGTCGAGGAAGCTTCTGCGATATTGCCTCGTGGCGTAGGCAGCAGAATTCGCTTTTTTCCTCTTGGGGGATCCTTTAGCCATGTTACACGGCATTACAGCCATATAGATGGGGTACGAAGATCGCGGCCTCGAACCGTCGCCATGCTGCGACACCACTAAAATTGGGCGGGCTCGGTTTTACGCTGTGCCGCACGCGCAATTTACGATTCTCGCAACATGGAGGATGCAAAGTACCTAGCCACATGACATGACAATAGACCAGGCTAGTTTCGTATGCTCCTGTAATGCCACGTTGGTTGTCTTCGTGGTAGGCTTGGAGATTGGCCCATTGTCCTATTTTGGAACCATTTCTCGAAGCTAACCAATCAAACTTAAGACGGCTAGTTTGTATTCATATATGGTAATGGTATGTAGGTAGGTACCTACATATTTATTGGAGCAGTAAGAGGTACCTACACAAAATGGCAAGGCCTATGTATGTTGATTATATTCTCGATACGGGTTATGGAACATCACAGGATGGCTAACTCGGTGCTGCGCGCAACATGTCCTTCACTTTATTAAGACGACAACAACCAGGTGCCAAAGGTCAAGATGCCGGGTCGTTGGTATTGTACAATACAATACCTACAGCCTAACGCTAGTGGTTTCAGGTCTACATAGTACCTAGAGTGCTAGGGGTGTGCACTCCAATTCGATGGATGGAGAATATGTAAAAGAGAGTTCTGACAACGGCCCCCCGGAGGACGCAGGGCAGGGGTGCTTGTCCCATGCTGTACATAGTAAATTTGTTACTACGTAAATCCAAAATCCAACAGCTGAAAGTCCATCGCAGTGGGCTCGAATTCTATTGGCCCTTAAATACGACGACAAATTGCTAGGCCACATTCGTGATGGCTTTGGTTCCCAGGCAGCCAGGCAGCCCAGGTACTTCTATCGACAGTTTGGAAGAAGGCTGAAGCTAGCATCTCGATCTCTAGATGGCGATCGTCAGTGGAGTGAGAAGACGCTACTCGGAATTTGGACAGCCCCAAGCCCCGAAGGTTGCCGAAGTCTTGTAAAGGCCGAAGCCACCGGACGCATTGATCAAATAGGTAGTTTTTGCGATGGATTTCATCTCATTAGCAAGTGTTAATAGCCAAGGATAGTGTTCCTTTTTGTAAGGACAGCGGCGGCCAACACACACGTGGAGTTCCGAACTTGCCGGAGTTGCGGTTCGGACCGACGCTAACGATGACTGTGATTCGAGATGCCGGCAAATATGAAATTACCCTCAGACTTGAGTGAGTCTTGACTGCGTACGAGGCTATTCAGTGCTGCAATGATAAGGACGTACGTAATGCCTGGTGGTGGAATAGATTCGGCACCCTGCATTTGCGGAATAGATAAGGTAACATATTGTTTGTTGTATGTATGTACCCAGATAAGGTGGTCTAGGCCATCGCGATAGAATACTGTACCTGGAGCTATCGCTCGGTGCCTCAGGTTACCTGGGATTGAAGGAATGTCCTACGCAGCCTACGGTAGAAGGGTATGCCTCCCGTATGAAAAGACAGTGAGGGGCTGCACTACTGTAGACCAATGCACAGGGAGATTAGAGGGTGTTTCTCGGGCATCCATATGAAATGCTTGCAACTATGTACTGCGCAAGACACGGCGGCTGCCAGATTTCGACAAACTACTATGCGAGACCCAGTTCCTTTGATCCTTCAGTAGGGTGTAATATGTAAGTGTGCTTAAGCCTGGTATACTATGATGTGATGCGGACAAGTGTGTGGTTCCACATACGATTAGTTTGCACTTGAAACGGGTAGCTTGTATTAATAATACCGTAAGGTATGTATGTATTTATTCATCGGACATCGTAGCTTCATCGAGTGCCAACAGCTTGGCATTGCCGGTACAGCTAGGGTAGATCTGTGTCGGCAAAGTCGCCGATCTGTCGCGTTTTTGCAGTGGCCCGACAAGGGCGCGGCGGTGACGTCGCTGTGACGCCGGAGCGCGAAAGAGCGGGAAGCATTAACGATGCTAAACTCCGCATAGCGGTTTCTAGCGGTGGACGAAGTCAAACACGTCAAATGGGAGCATGTCATTCGCTGTGACTCGTTGACGCGAGAGTGAAGAGTCACGGAAATGGTGGATGGTTAACCAGCTGAGCAGATGGCGGTAAGCATTGTGTTGCGCTGAGCTGTCATGTACTGTGATATGCGCAAATACGCAAGCCTAGATCTAGGCGTTGGTAATTTGTCTTGGGCCGGTAATGCGCGCGAGGAATCCATGGACTGTCGTAGGATGTAATGTGTATGTGTAATGGAGAGAGAGAAAAAGAGGCTCAGAAAGTGAACCTGCAGAAATGGAAAGAATACCTCGATACCTAGACAGCTAAGATGCAACAGAGAAAAATTCAAGGTGGCAGATTGCGCCTCGCGAGGCTAAAAGCGCGTCAACGTGTGGAGATTTGGGTATCTGATGGGGTTAGAGTGTCAATATGCAGTTAGATGGTTAAAGAACAACGTGGTTGTGTGCAGATCGGGATTTGACTTGCTCTCTGTGCGTCTGTTGGGCTGCAGATTTGGCAGCATCTGGCAACAGACCAGCCCCATGCAAGCTGTACCATAGTATCGGCCGACCGCCAGTCTCTCATACAAGAGCTCGCAGAGAGAGAGAAAGACCCTTGTAAAAAGCGGTGGGCTGTCGGGGACTGGTGGGTCCCATGCAGTGCAATCTGTGCTTCGCCGCGGACAAGAACCCCATCTGTACCCACCCTGGCACCCTGGGGCCTGCACCACGCAGCCCACGCAACTCTCCACCCTCTTGCCCCTTCCAACCCCAGGCACCCCACTATCCCAGACAATGATTCAATTTGGGAAAGCAAGTTGGCATTCATTGGCTAGTCGAACGATTCAAATAACCACTTTGGGCTCTTGCTTGCTAGGTATACATGTAGTGTCAAGGTAACGCGGAGACAAGGCCTCTTGTAACGAGACTAATTAGCCCCTGATCACTGTTCTCTACCTACACCAGTTGGTATGCATTGTACCTGAAGCTATCTTCGGCTTTGAATCTTATGTTGGCCAGGTATAAATACTGGACGTAGCCCTATCAACATCGTCACATCCAATCGCTTGTATTGTAGTTAGAAGAATAGAGTTATTACGACTCTTGGCACCAATCCAAGCAACTTATCAAGAGGCATCGAAATTCGAAGCCCGAAAATAAGAACTTTAAACACATTTAGAGGTTGCTTTTACGACAGTATACATAGCACGTTGGTAGGTAGCGCTTAAATCTCCATGACAAGGCATTATTTCGCACCGCGCCCTATATCAGAAATGACATAGGCAGACGTCGGTCTATTGAGATCGGGTATATGTGTGACCTAGGAATGTGTGGTATAGACATTTTCAAAGTAGTACAGATAACAAGACTTGATAAGTACATGTATAGGAAAGACTTTGCGAAAAATGGTTCTGGACGCAGGCTCTTTAAAACAATAGCGTCAAACGTCATCAATAATCGTACGAAGAGTCGGCCGACCGAGACGAACGGTCTCTGGTTGTTAATCTTCGGGATTTGTCATGGGGAAGTTCAAATAACGAGTTGATACGATTGCAACCTAAGGTCTGTGGCTCTGATTGGTCAGTTCAAAGTCCTGCGTGGTAGTTGGATGGCAGGTTGCTAAAGTCCGATTAGAAAGGACGGGCACTCGCGTGTCACATGGGAGCTTATTATCGACACCACCAGAGCCTTCAACTGGCAATAACACGCGGATAATCGCCATGGTACAGCTAGAGTTCTGGACGAAGCTCGGGGAAAAAACAGGCAACGTTGTGACTGACAGCTGCAAAAGCACACTATTCGCAATACCTAGCCTACATAGTGTAGGCAGGTTGATGAACGTGTAGGTGTTCAGAGCTCAGATGATTGTCGTAATCAGTAGCAATCGCATATCTACAAATAGAAATTTATTCGCCATGCATGACCAAGCAAAGAAGATAGATACATAGATCTAGCGCTCGCGAATTACTAACGGCTGGGCCTCGTAGGCTATCTCGATAAGTAGAATTAGTGCGATAGTAAAGACTCTAGTACGGTGGAGATGATTTGGAGATCATCGAGGGGAGGGAATTCCGCCTTCTCATAGGAGCGTAACAAGTAGTCCGGCAGCCCTCAGCCCTATGAACAATGATCCGTCGTGCGCACGAGCGGCGACACCGAGAACCCGCTAGCTACATACCTATGTACCTAGGCTCTAAGGCTTGGGGATCTCCACAAGGCGCCATACACAAGGTACCTAACTGTAAATGGATACATATGTACTACATATGCGGCATGGAACCCATGGAACCATACCTACCTTATGTATGTACCGCACATGATGAGTAATACATAAATACATGTAGGTATATACAATGTGAGAAGGTACCCAATGTACCGCACCAGTGTCCTGCGTCGCATTTCATGCATCAGTTAATTTATCACCAGACCGCTACAACAGTTTAATGTTGTAACCAGTCGTGGCTGTTATCGCTGTCTATTTGCTGTCGATGTTGTTGCTGTTGCGGGGACGAACGTACGAAACAGATGGGAGTTGACGCCATCGCAGGTAAGTTCTTGCGATATGTAATCCATACCTTCCCTCCCCAACCTACTGGCACCCAAGCTGTAATCACGGTTACCTGTCTATTCAATAGTCAGTCCATATTCGGGCTTTGGTTTTCCTGAACTGCTATACCATGTTGTCCCCTTTGGAACCCCAATGTGCATAACGCATAAGACACAAGGACTTATCTCTGATAATATCGGCAATAAAGTGCGCATGTCATCTCAGCCCTATGTATACATGTAGGTTGGAGGAGAGGTAGAGCTACGCGTGAGGTACATGTACCTTGGTTGCGATAATCCGCACTCCGTATTGGTGGTGCGATTCTAGACAGGTACATACATAGGTAGGACTAGGGTTCCTCCTACATACATATGTTGTAGACGGGATGCGTTCTTGGCGCGACCCAAGACCACAGGCACGGGTTCAGTCAGCGCCCATTCAAGTTCGTCCCAGTCGTCTTAGACCATGTAGAGGGTGAGAACTTTCTATCATTTTCCCATGATACAACATAACTACCTACCTATCTAGCCTAGCCCCAGCATGCATGGCACTCGACGCTGTTATGTATTCTCGAGAAAGGAAGCGGATCATTCGGGACCGCCCAAAACACTCGTACGGGCGCCGCGTGATGCGTCGCAGCGAGTCGGTGCCGGCATGGATTTGTCAAAATGCAGCAACATTCGCATCTGGATCTGGCGAAATGTACAGGAGCCTCGAAGCCGGCAGACCGGGTGATCAACATCAGCCATTTCGCTACTTGCACTGGAAATGTATCTGGATAATGACTCTTCAGCGGTCAGAGAGTCTTAGAGCAAAACTCTCCTGTTGTGCATAATAGAATACAGGTATAGGCTAAGCGTGGCGTGGCATCATTGTGTTTGGAGGGTCTCATTGCCGTCTTTTCCACAGCTGAAAAGTATGTACTGTACATAAGGTAGGTCAAGGGTGGTTGAAATAAAAGCTAATAATTGTATCATATATTTATTTCTATTTCAGCCTACGAGTTTCCTAAATGGTGCATTTAGCCCGCTTTGAATTAGCTGCCGCCTTACCTGGGGATACAGAGGTACATGCATACTCCTGAGCGGACATAGGCCTTTTGACAGGTTAATAAACCCGTATGGAGATACGACCTTGTCTTGCCCAGCCTGTCCCACGTTTCTGAGCCGTTGGCTTCCTGGTAGGCCGGGGTCCCGTCTACTCGGCTCAACATCGTCGTATATGGTGTACCAATCATCAAATAGCGACGTGCCTCCTCCTCCTATCTAGTGTTTTAAACCCCAGGCATCGCCCAATATGCGCAAACCAGACAATAATAGACGGAGATGCCAGGGTTGTGCATTATGTGAGCCTTTTAATTCTCTCAGCCTAACATAACGATGTCTCGTCGCGTGGTATGAATTATGTTGCTGCCTTTGATAATTGCCTGCCCCCCCCCCCCCCCCCCCCCAATTATATGCGCGGGTGCATAAATCCGATTGAATACGTACATACCTTGGGGAAAGATAGGGGCCGTTTTGTTATGATCCTATCAAGGCTTTGGCTATGGCATGACTTCAAACGGGACTTTGTTCATGATCTGCGAGAGCATTTGCTTCAAAATTATGGATACCATGGAAAGAATGTAGAGGTGGTGTATGTGTGTAGCCTTGAAAAGTTTACTCCAATGAAACTATTCCCATCATACGACTCTTGCCTCTAACCACAAAAGTTACCTATATAACTCAAATTTACGAACTCACCTCCTGCATTAGGCTACTATTGTCTACCGACGATAAACTGCCTTGATATCTATGACTAGCGTCGGCACCTGTCTCGCCGTGTTGGTGGTATCATACTCTGTTCCAACGACAGCTCCTAACCGTAGGGAACGAGACGCGTTAAAGATTCCTCGGACGCGGCGTATGGCACTGGGGAAATACTTATTCCCAATGTTTCTGGGGTCTAGATGTTTTTTTTTGTTGCACGAGTCATGGTGTAGATCCCGCAGGTCTTACATGCGAAGCACGCAGTAAGGTCGCGATATGCAGCACGTAGGGCTATCTAGCATATTTCCTTATTCGGCTAGGTGCGCGTCTTTTATATTCGAGCTCGCGTATGGGCCAGCTAATTACATGAAACTCTTTTCTATCTATTACATAGCACCGAGCATCTAGGAGGCGACTTTACTCGGCTATTGAGATAAGGGGACGGTTGGGATCGGCGTCAAGAGCTTCACCTACACCCGTGCAAGAGCCGAGCAATTAATCTCCACCGACGTTAAGACGATACTAACCTTCTTCGTCGGAGGCTGCGCTCATCGGCATATCACTAATTGATCCCCAGAAGAAGTGGACCCTTAAGAATATCTGCAGGCAAATCCAACTCAGCAAAGACGGGGGTGAGTGATTTAGATAGGATCTTACATAACCGTCTTCACTGAGATCCTTGGTAACGCTTGTGACCTGAGCCCGGCTCCTGATTCGTTCTTCTGTGGGTGTTCCTGCTACGCAGGGCGCACCTTGTACATATATGTGCCGCTGCTGTAAAGACCTCCGCATAGGAAGGGTTCTTGGCAGGTGAGAACCTTAAACCCTCCCACGTTGATTCAAGGGGGGGAGCCCGAGATAATGGGTGGCTTATGTTGTGCCGGTGCCTGTGGAAGGGTAGAGTCAGCAATACCACGCGATTTGCCGGCTCGGGGGAATCCCAAGCTTCTCGCGTCAGCACCCAACATCAGTAGGGCAGAGATTAATGAAGAAGCCACATAAGGATTAGGGGTCCAGTACCACCGATGATTGCAAAGTCGACTCTTACGGTGGTAGGATCTGCGCTGCGGGTTCGGTAACACTTGACATCAAGTCGAACTCACCTAAGTTAGACATTAGTTGGAAAACCTCTCCATAAGGAGGAGTCGCAGGAATGACGACCGACCACGTACAATAATCCATAGCACTGCCCTCGTATCCTCTAAATATAATGAATTCTGTGAGTAACAGGACCCAGATAATTTTTCTCATTTATTCGGGGGTGGTCCTGTGACTGTCGAGCCAGCCCGAAAGAAAAAGAAAAAAAAGGTAGAATGTTGTCCTGGTCCAAATCAAGCAAGGGCAATGTTCGTTAGCGATGGCTTAGCATAGGTAGGTATAGCTGGCGCCAGCATTTTAGTGGAATACTCACGGAAGACATCGGCCCTATTTAACCCATTACCCGATTCTCTGCTGTGTGGGTGGTGTACTATAAATGTTATACCCGCACGCTGAAGAAACATGTCCTAAAAAAAAGTTCGCTATCAGCGCAGTTATGTATAGAAGAGCGGTTCGTGGTTTCATCGTAGAAGGCGAGTTATTGTTATTATGCAGTGAGTATAAAGTCGACGAAAAGGCCCAATAAAATAACGACGAGATCAATATCAAACACATCATTAGGTCAAGTGTTGTTGCTGAATGAGGCTGCGAACCTTGGAGAGACCCCTATCTCCAGCTATTCAGTGTTGTCTGTTGAGCCATAGCTGTTCTACGATGTACTGCATGTACAATACCTAGGTAGGTATGTAGTTTGAAGTACGGTGGACCAATCCCCGAGACCAATCGTACCTAGGTAGGTAGGTAGTTACCTATCTGCCTATCTATCTATGGTCCTTCGGGTCAGGAGTAGAATGGTAAAATCAATACCCTCAGAAGCTCGATTTGATCTTAATGGTACATATTCGATATTGTTGGGTCCTGGACTGCGTAACTTCCACATAAGTGGACAAGATAGCCTTTCTCCAATGATGACGAATAGGCGTATGCGAGATTGTTTTTAGCAGAGCCGAGACCGTTGGCCTGGGGTCCTGGGCACGATGGACATTCGAGAAGTCTGACCCGTACCATGGCCCATTGGAAGGTGTTCTCGTAGCCAATGAGAAGCCTAACAGAAGCTTGGTAATGGTTGGTACCAAAAATAGGTGCTTTATAAACGCACGTGCGAATAAAAACGGGCTGGGGGGGGGGTCGTTTTCTCACGTCTTTGGGGGCCAAAAGAGAAACCAAAAAACTAACCCCTTTACCGCCTTACGTAGTAGGCTTTCGCGGGTTCTTCTAACAGTTACAGATCAGATCGCTTGGCGCGTTCCTAGGAGCTTCCAAATATCCAAGCCCCCCTTCCATGCGTTATTCTCGAAGGACTGGCGATGCGCACACGCTGTCACCAGCCACGGAATTCGGATTGCCGCAATTTCATTTCGTTGGTTGGGAGATTCAGCAATCCTACAATTACTTCGACCACAGCACGGTTGAAAATGAGTGTCAATCAAGACGTACTAGATTCACATGGACCACAGTGTTCAAATTGCAACTGAGTAACCAGCTGATATTGGCATAGCCTTACGAGGTTTTAGGACGGTGACGGCGGTGGTGTCGGTAGTCTAGCACTGCTCTCGATCTGATCGGCACACACAAATCCCGTCGTAAACCTCCTCGATTATCATCTTTTACGTCCTCGTGATGTCCTAGCGTTGTAGATAAGTGTTGTACTTTTAAGTCGTATTCATCATTTACCCAAGCAGGTAAGTCTGTACGCAGTATCGCTATAAGAGATGGCGACAGCTTTTGAGTTGGGACTACCGTGCGTATTGCCTTCACTCTACCGTTTGTGCCAAGTCAAGCAGTGAAGGGCGAGCGTCAACAACAACAGCAGCAGCAGCAACAACAACCCTGTTGCCCTCTACGAGTGGTCGAAGTACGCAGTGGACTGGATTTTCTAGCGCAACAAATTCCCAAAAACGTGTGGCAGAGTGCGACATGATCCAAAAAAGACCCTGCCGGCTGTACCGTAGTAGGTACTATAGATTTTTATGTTTTGGACAATACATACATATACCTGTAAATCGTCGACTAAAATAAGCTAGGTACATAGCTACCTACCCGTTGTGGGTAAGGCTGCTCAATGGCCGTGCCCAAGCCAAGTCAACCATTTCCCCACAATGGCTAGTAAGGTACCTAAGTACCTAGGCTGCACGGTCGTAAAATCCATCGCTCGATGAATTACATATGTAGGTACCTATGTCCAGCCCTACGAGGTCCGCAGGGGTAGCAGGGGTAGCAGGGGAGAGAGGGAGGGCGAACACTCCTCGCCGCTTTTAGTCGAACATGTAGGTACATACATGTAGGCTTCGAAATTCGGGCAAATTTCATCAAGTCCGCCGGCTCTAGGATAACTCCAATGGTGTCGCGCAACGCCCCTGCACAAGCTCGCTGGTACAGTACATACATAGTATGTATGTAGTACTTTATCTAGGTACCTTACCCTTGTCTTTCCGCACGAGTCTGTACCGCTGCACCGTACCGTATCCCACCGCAGCCCATGGATCGACCCGCTACCTCCTGCTCCCCTCGGATTGAGGCGTCTCTAGCGTTAGTCTCCTTCGCACTGGTCCCAGACAACTATCACCTCGACACCACACCACCTAAAACAAGGTTACAGCGAAAGAGCGGAAAATGCAATCAGGACCATGCAGCCTCCTCGCATTTGAATGCCTGTCGAAGCCGTGAACCCTTGCTCGCAAAGATATACCCAAGTATTCCAGTATGTACTCTACGTACCCTACAATGTACGTACCCATGTACCACCCCGGTCGAGACCTCGAGGATGGGGGCTCTTTTTCCATCTCGAAGCTTTGCGCGTCGATAGCTGAAAGGTGCCGTTAGGTTCTATATATTCTTGCTTTCTCCCAACCATGCCCCAAGCAAGTATGGCCAGTCATCAACTCGACTTCGAAAAGTGCTTCTTAGCTCTAAGGTAATTATTACTATATCGCCTTATATCATCTGCTCTCTCTTGAATACCATACACTTGTTTCGTCTGAACGTCATCTAGACAAGTAGGTCAAGCAATGTTCACCATGTCACAACAATACCATTATCCTGCCCCTCCGGCACCGAGGCAGTATTCTGCACACGGAACTAGCAGTGCTTTCTCCAGTTCGGCCAATCCTGACGAGGATTGGACCAAGATCTCAGACCTTGCCGAACGTAGGAGGATACAGAACCGCATTGCCCAGCGCAACTACCGTATGTTTTTTCTTCTTCTTTTCTTTTCTTCTTTCTTCTTCCTCTTTATTCAGCTCCGGTCACCCCACCTTTGATCGAGTCTCCTGACAATTTTGTATAGGCAAGAAGCTGAAGAGACGTTTGGAAGACCTCGAGAGACGTGCCGGTACTTCGGACGATGCTACCTCGCCTACCGGAAGTGAGAAGCAGTCGCAGTCCACCGGCCGGACGACCAAGAAGACAAGTTCATCCAAGTCGCAAAAGTCAGCATCGGCGTCCCAGAAGAGCGTACAACCGCCGCAGTTCACGCCACCAATGAACCATGACGACGAGGTGCTATTTGGCCACGGGTATGACGGCCGGGAACGATCCCACACCCCACCATCATATATAGGCTACTCGTCGTATCCTCCGCCCGATGAGATGATTCTAGCGCCGTACAGCTCGGCCCAGCCATACCACCACCCAATGACTAGTGCCGAAGGCTACCCTAACTACATGGCTACGACCGTTCCCTGCACTCTCCCATCCATGACACACTTCAGCGATGCTATCAAAAGGGAAACCTACCCCCCGGAGGACACCATGTCTCCGTATATGAACTACGGCTTCGTGCCTGGGATGGATGTCAACGCCCAGCATTCCTACGACCACTCGAACCCTCATGTGAGTCACGTACGCACTTTCTCCCGCCGAGAACCACCTAGCTGATCGGTATTGCCAGACTCCACCGCTTTCACATTCATATGACCACTCGGCAAATTGCTCCGAGTCGGGCTATGACTACCCAACCACACCACTGTCCATGCCTGGGTCTCCCGGCATGGGCCACCAACGATCGTAGGGTTTGTTAACGACGAAGCATGATAGGGGGATAATGCATGGACGAGGAGCAACAGGATCTCGCATGGGACGGAATCTTTGTTTTTAGGATCGGGAAAGATGGCGCAAGATACCTCAATTTTCAATTTTGGCGGGCGACAGTCTTAGCGGGCGACGTGACGGTCTTTTGGGGGAGGGGAGAGGTTTCTTCTTTTTTTTTTTGGACCCGTCGAACACTGCCTTAGAAGATGAGATGCACATATGGCTCTCCCGAGCTCAACTTGCACCATTGTGGATACAATGGAGAATTGAATAAAAACAACATTTTCAATAATGCCAAGAACCCTGTGCCGCAGTCTAGCATCTCCAGCGCCTACTACTACATGATGTAATGTGATGAGATGCGCCAAGGTGGCTGTTTAAGAGGTACCTACCTACATAGGTATGTATTACATACATTTGTAGAGAAATGGGAAATGGTCCAGGAAGTCGCTGTCGTATGAAGGCGTCTTGTTCTTTTGACAACATTGCATGTGATTCAAACGGTTAGTTGGTATAAGTCAGATACCTACCTACCTACGTAAAAAGTTAGCTCGTCCCGGCGGACGTCGGCTGGGCAATTTGGAAGAGAGGGCATCAAGCTCCATAATGTTACCGAGCAGCCGAGTAGGTCCGTCACCCTGGATTTCTTGGTTGTATAATCCTACCGTGTGTAGTAGTATGTAGGTACCTACCTACCTACCCAATGTATGTCATGACATGATGCATCGTCCATTCAAATCCGGAAAGTCCGCACGCCCACATTTCTCGCTCGTCAAAAGGCCGTGCAGCGCAATGTGACGACAAACCTGTACTTTAAGCCAGAGAAGTGCTTCGCCGCAGAACTAGGTTTATAGTAGTCGATTTGCGAAGGATGAGTGTGCAGTAGCGATTAGCAGTAACAGTAGTCGGAAGGATTTCTTCAATAATGGACCCTGCAAGGGTTGGGGGGGTTTATTTTTTGGCTTTTTGTTTTGCGACATGCGCCGCATCCAAGGCACCCACTTTCGTTTCCGCATCTTAGAGCTCAGGGCCGGGGGTCGGAATACCTTAAAATACCCTGTCGTACAATCGGCGACACATATTTAACGAGCAGAGCAAAACTAGGCGCACGAACGATGACTTCATGATTCGATATGGGATTGGATCTCTGTCAATAAGAACCCGAAACAAGAAACTTGACCTAATGACGGCGGACCGATTGAGTTTGCCTGACAGCTCCTGGCGGTAAGTTTGTGGCGGCTCTTGGCTATATCGTGGCGCTGTGGCGCTTTACCTTGGATACATGTAGCAAAAGGGTTCCATACTCCCCATAATCCTTAAGAGATCGAATCGCTGCTAAATTCGACTAACGCTGTGTAGCTCCGTATACATAGTGCTAAATACCCATGAAATCGTGCGATCTCCTTTGGATCTTTATCGCTACGCTACCCAGATGTAGGCTAGATGCTCCCCTAGACTTATGCACTGACCTTGTTCTCGAGCCTCATTGAAACGACATACGACCGACCATGTTATGTGCCCTTCTCCTGACCAAGTTCACTACTGCTATACTTCTGTTCTCTACATTCAAATACCATTAGCTTTGTACCTCGAGCCTTATTGCTGGTTATACGTTTGATGGGAGCGTTTGCCATACTAACTACAATATAACAAATACTTACCAAATCTGCTATAGCAAAATGCCTGAGCCTAAGTTCTTTCTCTTTGGGGGGGTTAAGTGAGTCAAGATTCATAGTCTAAATGCTAACCCGAGCCCCTCCTTTTACTCGGTCCATGTATACTGATAACCAAGCAAAGGCCGTGGAACGAAAACGCTTGGATGGATACGGACGATCGGGTCCGTGGGGGGGAAAGCCAGAGTTACTTGATCCACTCCGCTGACTCGAGAATCGCTTCTTTCCGTGGTAACTTGGACATCACAGCTCTCGGGGGTGCTGGGTTTGCCTCTCAGCGAACCGTCGATCCGCAGTCTTGGGATCTATTTGATTGGCATGGATTGCGAATCTGTATCGGTGACAATGACGGCAAGAAGTACACACTTGTCCTCAAAGACAAGATCCCTCAGAAACGCCCAGATGGTGCTGATGAAAGCACGGTCAGCTGGGAGTACGATTTCGTGCCTAGTAGCAACGATACTATCGTGACCGCATTCTGGAATGACTTTAAGCCTACGTATCGTGGAAAACCCAAGCCAGATGTTGCTGAACCTTTACATCCGGAGAATATTAAAAGGATAAGCATTATGATGCGAAGGTCTGGCATATATGTTCAATAGCCCCTACATGTCAAATCGCTAAGCAGCTTCCATAGTCATTTCGGTGATCAGCATGGTCCTTTCAGGCTTGACCTTCGGTACATTGCGGCTATTGATTTTGATCAGAAGGCGGAAGAATGATACAAAATGACACGGCATGGATCGCTAGCTCGAAGCTTGGGCTAGCATCAAGGAAAGCTAGAAGTGAATCAAGTCCATGGCTCCGTTAGTTGTAAGGCTTGACCCGTTGAGATTCTAGGTAGATCCATGAGCGTATGGCGGCTCGTACACAGTACCTCGTGATTAGGATACGTTGCGCATCAACTCCTAGCTACGCCTTGTCTACTGGCAACAGGAAGCCGAATGTTCAATAAACAGGGTTGTCAGTCCAGAAGCCCTACCCTCTTCGTTCGCTTCCTACCAATGTTTGGGTATATGTTTGATGTTTGCGAAGGATGCCTGGTGCTCCGGGTAGTAAGATGTCAGATCATTACTCGTGATTACGGAGAGGACAATCAACCAGATTGTTACTTTGCCCTTTGGGAGGCTGTCGTAGCGGGAAGAGTTACTCCGACGTGATTTAGAAAGGTCTTATAGTGGATTAAGCCATTACCATCGCTCATCAAAGCCTTTCAAACACCGAGAGAATCGACCATACAGCGGCATATCCGACTCCATGGAACTAACTCATACATCGACGGGTATCGTTAAAGATATACGGGTAATAGAATTTAGCTACTTGTTTCGGCGGGCAAATGGTATAGCTAAAGCAGGCTATTTCGCACCGATATAATGTTAGATCTTGTCGGCAGCCTCGCGAACCATTCTGAACCACGCTGGTTCGCCGGTTGATCTGTGTTAGTGCTCCCTTCTTACGTCTTTTTAGCCCCCGATCTGGCCGGAGTTGTGTCATTGAACATCGAACGCGTAGGCACGAATGGTCTACATAATTCTTAGAAGGACAAGCCAATGTTAATGCTGTGTCCAACCTCTTCTCCTAGCTTTGATCCTCTAATCATCTGCACAGTGCATGCTGTTATGAGTACTCGGGAATTTCAACGGTCCTAAAGGCCGTCGGTCTGGCCGTTGAGATGACGCCCTGCCATCGATGCCGTAACACAGCATAGACGAGCTTACGACTCGTAGATGCACGACATGCGTCTTAGGAAACATCATATGATCTATAAGAACTTCTGAACAACATGTCGCTGTCTACCGACTTGGAATAACGTATTTATTCTAACATCCTACCACTATACCATAACTCGAGCCCATTTACATCTTTTTAGAAACACACTTTGCGGGTATACATAATTTTCGGCATGAGCAGCGTGATTTTGTCCATCTTGTTATTGTTGAAAGGCTTTCATATTCGTAAGTGACGAGTCTGTCTGGCTAGCATGTCCAGACCACACAGGTTGCGACACACACACATATACATGCAGGAAGAATACGCGGCCAACCGTGTTGGGACCACAATTCCACAACTTCATACGACGACGACTGAGGTACTTGCCACGGGTTGGATATTCGTCACCATTGAATACGATACTGGGAAGTAACGGAGACGAGAAAAACTGCTATATGTTAGACGTTTAAATAATACTACTAAAGCAGAACAGTAATAAGAATGGATGGTTAAGATCATCTAGCTCCATTTAATCAATACACAGTCATCTCTTTATACAAATCCCTTTATAAGAAAAGGGGATTCAAATACAGCGTCTAGGGTCGAACGAGAAAGGTGAGCTTTACTGGCCAACGAGTGGTTTAAAGAAATTATAGAGGCGGAAAACATAATAGTAGCTTAATGCGGTTCATTTTAGTAGACCCTGATAACTATATCTACTACCTCAAGGGGCTCTCAAAGGCATCTCGAAACATGGTCAACAATGCGCCGACACACTGGGCGGAATCTATAACTAACTCCTGGCATGCTCCTACACACGCGGCCTCCTAGCACAGCCCAAGAACTAAACAGGCAAGGCTAGGTAGTTCTTACAAAATCTGACATTTTGAAATCTGGTATAAATAGAGAAAATCTACTCGTCTTGACATATCTAACCACCAAACTTAGGTTTTAGATAAAAGGCTCTGATACCTTGACTTGCTACGAGCAAGCTGACACAGCTAAAAGCAATCGCTTTTATTATATACTATCATTGGTAAAGCGCGGCGCTTTTAAATGCGTAGGAAGTTGCACGGGTTTAAGTCATGAGTTCCTCCTTCCAGTTCCTTTTCTGTCCATCCCTGAAAAACCCGGCAATGCCTCCAAGCCTGTCCATTCTACCATTAAGGTGTCCTTAAGCGCAATTAGCTCGCTTGCCCTAGAACGCCATTTTTAAGTCCAAACCATGTCCCCTGGTATGTATCGTACCTAACACCCTAGCGCATGAAAATAATAGAATAGGCGAGAATATATATGTAGCGAAGTAGCAAAGTAATGATCCTAGTGGAAATTGGGGTAATATATATATCTAATGATGAAACGAGACGAAACGAAACGAAACCAAACCGTGAAGCATGGCTCCCATTCCGAGTCATCGGCCGCGAGACGCTAAATCTATTGGCCTAGGCCCTAGGGTCTGCGACGACGTGCGTCGAATAGGGGACATGCGCAAATTTGCGTATTGCTAGCTAAGTCCACTCTAGCTAGCCGAAAGGCAGAGACGTTGAACCGTAAATTTAGATGGCCTCTGTGCCGAGCACGACAGGTTTTTCCTCGGTCACGATGTCGCGTTCGGTCTCGCCGCCTTCGCTCACTATAATACGAGGAATTAGTCGCTACGGCCTCGGAAGATCTGGGACGATACGACAGCCTATTCCACAGAACGACTTGCAATAGAAAAGGCCGGTATTGAATTCGCTTCGTCCCCAGAGAAGATTGTACGATGGAAGAGGATACTTACTGCTACCATAACCAGTGTCAGTATCAACGCCCATACCCACAACTCCACGAGTCACAGCCAAGCAGCGTTCAACCATTTGTTGCCGAACTTCCGGCTCAAGCCCACAGTCCTTGCCCGTCCATATTCGTAATGTACCTGACAGGCGCTCAAGCGTATCGGCGCACGCTTCAGCGGCAAATTCGTGGCTGGCAAGACGGTCCATCAATTCGAAGGTGGCTGTGTAGCCAAGCAGTCCCATGTCGCTGATAGGATGGATTTGATCAATTACACCATATATATCAACAGGTTCTTCGGGAGGAGAGAATTTCTGGAGATGCGCAATAGCCATCGCACAGAGAAGAGAGGTTCTCATTTCGGTGGTCATCATTAGCGAAGGCGGGAGAACCTTGATGGGTGTGGGCGGTGTGGACGGTGTGGACGGTGTGGACGGCGACGAGCGACCCGAGGCGGCTGAGCCATTGTTGGAGGATAGAACTGGCGTCACGGGTCCGATAGCCTGCAACGCGGCCATGATATTCATGCTTCGCTTCTCGTCGAATAGAAGTGCGCGCGCGACCAAGGCGCGATTTTGAGCTATGGACCCGATCGGGGCGGTCCTGATGGCTAGGGAAATGTCGTCTTCAACAGATCGAGTTGTGTCGACGTCGGTCTCGTCTTGAGTTAGGAGGCTATTGGTGAGTGCATTTTGTAGTGACATGTTTGACCACCAGGCCGCCACTGCATCCATTGGCGAGCGAACTGCTACGTCATCTACCACCGTGTCCATACCATCGGTGATACCAATAGCGTTGTGTTCGGTTGGGCGGTTCCAGGCAAGGTTATGCGCCCTTTGGACGATGCTCGGGTTTAAGACCACGTCACAATCCTGCTCGAGCAAGGCGGCGAGATGATCAGGCAGGTCGTCATCGTACTGTTCCTGGCCGGCGCGGCGAAGCTGGGTTAGAAGCTTGTGCATCTGCTTCGCGTCGTCCCAGCTTGACTTGGCTAGTTTCGACGCGAAGGTATTGAATACGCCAAGCGGAATACCGGAAAGGCCAACTTCCCACAGTAGGACGCGGATGTGAAGGGCTTTAAGCATGAGTCGCAACGGGGTGGTGGGGAGAGTGCCAGAGGCGAGCAGTGTCAGAGTAAGTCGGCTCTTGCTGATCTCGACGTCTCCGCCAGCCAGTTGAGCGTCGAGGGCGATTGCCCATGCCTTGACACGGGCGATCTCCTGGTCTTCCGTGAGACCAGTTAGCACCTGGTAGCCGTGGATGCCAATGAGATTTCTCAGGCTCAGCTTCAGCGTCTTAAGACCAAGTGCGGCAGCCTCGAGGAAGAAATTGTGTCGGGGGACCCATACTGTCTGGACAGCAGTGAGCCATGCTTGGCGGCGTACGTGGATGGGCGAGGCTAACGACGGCACTGCTTTCAGGGACGCCGGCTTCCGCTGCTTGTAACCCTCCGAGCTTGGTGGCGTGGGCGCCACGAGGGAGGGAACAAGAGCCCACCAGACACTACAAACGAGCAACACGACCTTGATCGAGTACAGTACTTGGGCACCGGCGACGTGATAACCCATAAAGTTGACGCTTAGCGACGAGGTTAGTAGTTTGAGGACATGTATGGGCAGAGCGAAGAGGCCGCGGCCCTCTGGTGTTTCATTACTCTGCTCATTCTCTCGAACTGCCTCTAGGAGCATTAACCCAGCTAGAGAACCGACCATCAACTTTCCAAAGTAAGGGCCGGCGTTCTGCCAGCCTCTTGCTTGCATGTGGTGCTGCTGCTGCTGCTGCTGCTGGATTTGTTGTTGGCGTATCAGGGCTGGGTTTCCTCGGAAGGGTTGCTGTGGTACCGGATACGGCTGTCCCATCTGGGCAGCGATGATACGTTTCATATCGTCCGGTACTTGGATCATGCCTTGAGGATCGGACCGACCTGGCGTGGCCATAGCCGGGTTGGCGTAGCCGTGGGGCTCTTGCGAGTATTGTATGGGCGTGGATGGGGGACCCTGCTGCATCGGGCTTACCGCGCCGTTCATGGCGCCGGCCATGAAGAGCTTCTCGAAGGCAGCTATTCGCTGCTGCATGGCCGAATTCTCATCGACAAGCCGTAGGTTTCTCTTCTCTAGGTGTCGAATGTACTCGGTAGCTTTGCTTAGGACCTGCGTAGAGTTCAGTTATGATGCTCGGCTTCGAGTATCTCATGTTGGAAAACAAACGGACCGTTGCTTTGTTAAGCTTGTGTGCAGGCGTTAGGCCGTGCAGCTCTTCTCGATCTCCCGTTGTATCTTCACCCCTAGCACTCTTAGACATGATACGTAGACTCGGCACACTATCCCGCAAAGCTGCTATCTTATCGTTGAGATTAGTGCGATATCTCTTCTCAATCATGTTGTGCGCCGTTTTCTTCACTGGCTGGTGGCTGTCGAGATCGTCGTCGTCGTCGTCGTCGTCGTCAAGGTCAGCTGACGATTTCCGCTTACGATTATTTGACTTGGACGATAGGCTCTGATCCTCGGGGGAGGATATAGAAGAGGACTTGTACACCGGGCCGGCCGAATCGGGGCTCGCCTCGCTCTTGGGAGAACGGTAGTGAAGCTGGGCCGGCATGGCGATCTTCTGCAACTTCTGTCGTTGCTCCTCGGTGAGTCCCCTCGGACCGGCTCCGTTCGGACCAGCTGGTACCGCGCTGGCGATGCCCATGGGCCCTGCGGTGGGTAGTGGGTTCGTCGGAGCGGTAGCTACGGAAGACGGGATCACTGCAGCGGACTGCTGCAGCGGCGCACACGACGGAGGCGGCGGCGGCGGCGGCGGCGGCGGCTGGGACGGAAGGCCATGATCTAGATCGGACTGCTGAGCTAGATTCCAGTCGTCTTGGTAAAATGTGTTGGTGTCATATGCGTCGTATGGGGGCGTGTCTTGAAAGGCCCAATTAGATTCGCTGTAGAATTGTTGGTTGCCGTTGGAAGAGTCGGTCAATGCCGCGTCCCCATTACTCGGGGGATTGCTGTTATTGTTGTTGTTATTGTCTTGGTAATATGGGCCGTTTGCATCGTCAAGGCCGAAGAGGTCGGCATTGTCTTGTCGGTCCGCCATGGTGCTGATGCTGATGCTGGTGCTGGTACTGGTACTGTACTGGTACTGGTAGTGGTGCTGGTACGATCATCAGATGCAAGTATGGTTCGACATCAGCAGGCACCACAAGCGTATCCAAGTCAAGGAAGAGGTAGGCGAAAGGAGGGGGTTTGCATAGGGCGGGAACGGACGGAGCGACCGGGGGGGTGTTCGTCGTTGATGACCTGATCGTACGGCCTGGAGTAGTATAGTGCGAGGAGAGTATATCTACCTATGAAGGGATGGGAAATGGAATGGTCTAGTTGATTGGCCAGTTGGCTCAGGCAATTTGGTATTTGAAGGATAGGTACATGAACTCTAAATCCCTTTACACTTTTTGGAAGTATAGGTAGTAAGGTGTTGTTTGTTGAAAGAGTTGTCCGAGTTTTGAAACAGGGCGAACGAGTCGAACAGGATGGATGGAGCGGGAATATTGGTGAAGGACGAAAAGCTTGCTGCTATGCGACGCCAAGACCCCCCGTAAAAATACTTGAACGCTGTGCAATGACTGGGGACATTGGAATACATAATAACTAGGTAGTGTACATAATACAGCCAAAGACTAAAAAAAAAAGATGGGGAGGCACGACTAGACTTAGACAGTGGAGGTACGGAGGGGGAAGTTCTTTCCTAATGGATGTACCTACATAGTATAGTATTCGCAGACCGTCAAATTGCTACACCAGCACCGTCAAAATCCTTTCCCTCTTCCCTCCTGCCTCTGCAGCAGTCGTAGCCGTAGATTGTATGTAATTCTCACCACTGGCCACTGGTAGGGGACACCTTGTCGCACACACGCACACGCACACACATACAGCGAGATTGGAGAGAGAGATACAGATTTACTTTTCCGAGATCTTGAGATCCGATAGGCCGGCAGGACGGAAGGAAGTGTCAAACGGCGCATGAAAGGTCCCAATTGCGAAAGTATTGGGGGGGGAGGCTTGAGAGAAAATCATACGATGAATTTGAATCGATCGGGTTTATTCAGGGCGCTCGGATCCTATTGCGAACAGCACCTCCCAGAACGTCACTCTACATACATGTATCCATACATACATGTATGTACATATGTACATATTGGTGAGGGGCAGAGAGATAAGACATCCATGTGTGTAAGCCACGTGCCACTCCACTAGCCACTAATAAGTAGAAGACGATCCACTACCTATTGGAACGGTCGTTAACATCCACGGGTGGCTGCTTTCCAACTGCTATGTCTATATTGATTAAGTCTGACAAACCCTACCATGGCGAGTCACTTCTCGTTTTCTCATCACATCCTCCAAATTGCCATTTTGTCCAATGCAGCCAACATCGGTTACTATCCGGCTTCGATCCGTCTATCAAAATTCACCTATCCGAGGTTCTCTTCAGCCAATTACAACAGAACTTAATGTTGCAATTTGATAGTCCAGTTTGGTCCCTCGGGTTTTGATGTTTACAATACAGTTAAACAGTTAGGTAAATATCCGCAATGTGGTTAGTACTATCACAATTCTATCTAGCAGCCTATATATCTACCTACCTTATATGCACATGTAGATAATAGGTACTAAGAGAACAAAAAAAAAGCGCTATAAGGTAGGAGTGTATAGGATCAAAGGCAGACGCAAATGTAGGTACACAAGTTGCATGCTTCACAGTGACTTTCGACGAGAGTAGACGACAAATGACTATTGGTTGAAGCGAGCAATCGAGAGATCCCAACGTAAATTAACTCCGCCAAAAGTCTCAAAGTGGTATATATAGAATTATAAACAAGTGAAATGCCAGGTCTCAGGTCCCTCCCCCCTCTCAGAGTCTTAAGCGTCGTCAAGACTTTGAAACATGAAACCCCTTTCATTCGAGTCGCGGAAAATAAGAGTCGTACCAAGATAAACCTATCTCGATCTTCTAGTGCAAACCAACCCATTAAACCCCAACGAGGGTAACAAAAGTCGTCTACCACATTTCATCATCACTCATCACCATTGCCATAGTTGGTGTCTTGGGCTGCAATTGTTTCATCCTCTTTCGATCCGCCTTCGTCACTAACGACGGTGTGATAGGGACCACGGGTGAGAATGGTTGATACGGCGTATAAGGTACCGGTGCGCCGGTCCAGGGTGTCCGAAGCCCCGAGGGCGATAAGGGAGTTGTCCTCTCGAACGTTGTCTGCTTGGTCGTTTGTGTAGAGGGCGAGCTGAGTGCTGGCTCGTAGGCCCGTAAAGGAAGAGTACCGCCGGTTCGGACGGCTGACGGTGCGTTTGGCCGCGAGAAAGACTGTTGCTCCGGCCTAGGTGAACTTGGGAACGTCGCCCCAGGCTTGGGCGAGGCTGGCAGAGAGGGGAAACGATTTACGCCCGGCTTTGGTGACGACGGCAAACCAACCAGAGGCGCGGTGGACCGGTCGGAAATAGCCGAGACGGGATCAGGTTCCGTATACTGCGAATTGCCGCGCATATGGCCTAACCGCTCGTCGATGCTCTGCGTGCTCTCCGGCGAGATATCAGGCGGGGTTATGGGTGCTACTGACCCGTGTTGCCTGCTGGCCCGTGGATACGGGGCCTGACTAGTCGGAACCGGAGGCGGGGACGCTGGCGCATAATGCCGAGGAGGAATTGCGCTCATCTCCTCCTCCTCGTGACGTGGGAAGGTACCTGACATCGGTGTCATGATCGGCGACGAGATGCTGATACCTTTTACATTCTTCTTCCGCGGGGACTTAAAAGCGGACAAGATAGAAGACGCTCGGGATTGAGGCTTTTCTTGTCCAGCCAGATCAAGACTCGCAGGTTTGTTCTTGCCCCTCTTCAGGATGCCTTGTTTCGGAGGTTGCTGTTGGGCTAAGGGTACTGGTGGCTGATCCAAAACAACGCCTGCTTCCTTCGCGGCCTCTTGCTCCATTACGAGCTTATACATCTCTTCCAACTGCTGCTGCGCCATCTCGCGATCTGCTGCGACGACTCGCGGGTCGACTAAGGGGTTGACGCCAAGGGTACTTGTAGAATGAAGTGACGGAACAATGTAGGGACTTGTCGGGCTTATTGCGCTTATGGGAGTGGGGGATGTTGGGTATGAGAAGTTTTTGATAGGCGATTTGGGCGGATCAAGCCCGTACTGAGGGCCGCCAGCTGGTATAGGCGGTGGAAAAGCGAGTTGGTATTGGATTTGGCCGTTTAAGTCGTCCTCTCCTGCGTCGATATGCTCACGACGTTTCTTTGCTAAGATAAGAAGGACTGCAGCAACTACAACGAGTGAAAATGCATATGACCCTACTATACCGCCGATCTGCGCGGGAAGGTAAGCTGTATTCCGCAGGGCTCCAACCGAAAAGGGAGGGCCGTCTTCAGGCGCCGGCGCGGGATCAAAGTAGTTGCTGTGAAGGTCTTGTATCACACTGGCAGAACAGAAAGGACTGAATGTCGAAGAAAGCAAAAGCAGCACAAGCTGAAGCGAGGAATAAGGCTTGCTATAAAGCGCCGGTTGCATTGTGTGTGACCCAGATCTTCACGAGATATACTGTATCCCGACTCCTTAGTCAAACCTCCTGGCGGATCAATCGAAACACATCCTGATGGAAATTTGACAAGGTCAGACGCAGAGTCGGGAGGACAAAGGGTATATAGCGGCTGGTGATGTTCGGCAGTGTGTCGAAGTGGGCCGGAATCCACGATGTCTACATGACAAGCCTGGCGCTTTGGGTGTGAACTGACTTCTTACTCGTCAGCCCCCCTCCAGGTATGCATAATGGCCCCCAGCAAAAGCGCCCAGTGAGAGTGACAGATCGCCATATTGATATTTGCAGAAAGCAGTGGTTGATCCCATTCTTCCCATTCTGGTTGGATAAGCATATCACGATGACAGGGAATTTAAGCGCCGACAAATTGAAGCCTGAAGCTGATTGGTGCTGGAATCTCACAGCATCACCAACCCCGCCGCAAGTCGCCCCCTGCTCCCCTGCAGGTCACTCTACCTCTGTTCCCACCGATTGGCGAATCTCTTCCCTACGCGGCGTTTGCGAGGTTGAATCCCGACCCCATTATGCAGTTGTCACTCGCGAATAAAATGGCGATGGCAACCCTCAACCTATGTAGTCTTGAGGGACGTTAATTAAAATGTGCTGGCCATTCCTTTTTCGACCTTATCACATCTCGGGCATGTTATGTACATAGATATTGGGACGGGCATCCTTTTCTACATAGGTATGTGGCTTTGCAAAAATTTGTGAAGTGACGAGCATGAACTACATCTACATACATACATGTATGTATGTATTGTGTATGTACATATAGGTATGCATCTACGTACACTAACACTGTGCGACTACATTAGGTAGTCAGCCACCAGCGAAAATAAATGTCACCTCGCCCCACTAATATTAGTATCTAGCTAGCACCATCACCACCGCCACTAACACTATTATAGTCACGTAAAAGTAAGGATAATAATTGTAATAAAATTAGGGAGACTTGAATAACTATTCTTTAGTGTCTTCATACTACTTAACTCTTTTGTGTTGATTTTTTAAAGTTTATTACGTGGTAGTAGTAGTGTTAATAGTAGTAGCAGTAATGGTAGGTGAGTGCTAACATTAGTGGGGCGAGGTGACATTTTTTTTCGCTGCTGACTGGTAGTGCGCAATACCCCTTGCCGTCGCCAATTGATTGGACAACAAGGATAAACAAAGAGACGCAAACCGCCTCCCCTTTGCTGAATTGGGGGATCATACTACACCCCTTGTAATAATGTTAGTTTCCTGTCCGAGCTTCTACCGATCTACACTAGGGCTCTAATGTATCGAGAAGCATTATTATTATATTCAACAGCTGTATGGTAAGTATAAAAGGCTTGGAACTTCGATAGTAAAGGCAATATTCATGCTAGAATTTGCTTTTAATAATTTCTAATTTATTATCTTGTCGTTGTGAAGAATGCTACTGACTTTGATATAGTGGTATACATATCTCAGAGTACGCATAAAAGTAGAAGCTCGGACAGTAAACTAACATTATTACAAGGGGTGTACGTACATAATTGTCTAAGAACTAAACCTAAAATGAGCGGTGTGCTGGTGTGCTAAGGAGCACGGGCCGTCAGTCACCTGATCTGGCGCTGTCATTCTCTTAAAAGCTTCCGACCAAAAATAGCCGTCGCGTCTTATTACTCTCTTTAAGCGCGTCCGCTCATCAGTAATCGGCGTCAAACGTCGACCCGAGCTTTACGATTCCTGAGCTGGTTTAATGAAGATTCGGGATACTGTGATTTCATTAATGGTTGTCCATCATCTTATACGTATGCCTCATGAGCAACAATCATCGAGCCATGCTAGACCCAAATAACAATAGCCTATTCAGATCGCTGAATAAGGCACAGTCTCGCGCTGTCAGTTCACCTGCTTCGACAGTCGCTATATTAGCTGGCCCTGGGAGTGGCAAGACCCATACCCTCACGTCTCGAGTAGTTTGGCTCATTGATCATGTCGGGATCCAGCCGTGCGATGTCATCGTCGCAACCTTCACCGTCAAGGCATCCAATGAGATGAAAACGCGCATTGGACAGGCCCTTGGTGACGGACGAGAAAAGAAGATCATACTAGGTACATTTCACAGTATCGCTCGCCGATACCTGGCTTCCTATGGCCAGCGCATCGGGTTGGATCCCAGGTTTGGGATTGCGGATGACTCTGATTCTCGTGCTGTCATTGCGCGCATTTGCAAGAGACTGGCTGTTCCGACTGAGCCTGCTAGTGCTCGCGCTTGGATCAGCAAGCGCAAAGCCAAGGGGACTTCCGACGAGCAGACTGTCAAGGCCAAGAACGGCAAAAACATAGAATCCAAGGCGCTGGAGCAATGTTATCAAGAGTACCAAGCCTACCTCGAGCGGTCGAATCTGCTCGACTACGACGATCTTCTTGTTCGTTGTGTAGAGCTTCTTCGCAGATACCCCGACTGTGTTCGGAACATCCAAACAGTGTTGATCGATGAGTACCAAGATACCAACGGAGTTCAGTATGACTTGATGAAGCTTTTCGCCCAGAAGAATCGTCGGATAACGATAGTTGGAGACCCAGATCAAAGCATATACGGTTGGCGATCGGCCGAAATAAGAAATCTCCATCGCCTGCTACGTGACTTTCCCGGGACCGACGAAGTATCGCTCGAGCAAAACTACAGATCATCAAGTTCCATTCTTGATGTATCCTTGAGAGTCATCCAACAAGATCAGGAAAGATACAAGAAGGTCTTGCTGCCAATTCACGATAGAGGTACCCGACCTGTCCTTCGTAAGCTGAAAACCCCGACGAAAGAGGCAGAGTGGATTGTTTCTGAGATTAAACGAATAAGACTGATGTCTGGGGATATGATCAAGTCTGATGACATTGCGATTTTACTTCGGTCTGCCTCACTATCAAGGCATATTGAAGGCGCTCTAGGGAAAGAAGGCATTCCTTATAAAATGGTTGGTATGTAATGTTGTGGCACGTACCTCTCTTGGTTGCTTGATATTGATGACATTTCTTAGGTGGCTTTAAGTTCTATGAACGGGCCGAGATCAAAACTATCTTGGACTATCTACGTGTAATCCACCAGCCTGATAATAACGATGCCCTAGCGCGCATCATGAACGTCCCGAAACGAGGCGTGGGCGATGTAACTATTAGGTCTTTGTTAGAAGAAGCTGAGCGCAATTCTATGAGCCTCTGGGAGCTTCTTGGCAAGCATTGTCGTGGAGAGCGCACGGCAAAGTCTACCATTAGAAAACAGACCGAACAGAAGATCAGCGGAAGCCTAATCAAGACAATCACGCATTTGCGAAACCGACTGCGACCAAGTGAGGGGGTGCCAGGTAACTTGGTTGAAGGTATCAACCAACTACTTAAGGACTTGCAATTCGAGAAACACCTGGAGGAGACGCATGGGCCGGAGTACGAATCACGATGGGCAAATGTTCAAGAATTTGTGAACCTCGCTGCAGAGTTCATGAACCAGGATAGACCCGAGGAGGAGATGCTTCCCGTCCTTGAGGGGTCTAAACAGATGTTGGATGACGACGTGCTGGCACGATTCTTGGCCAATGTCTCGCTGGCATCTGATAAGCAGACCGGCGACAAAGACAAGGAAGGAAAACCCCAAGTCACAGTCTCTACGATACATGCCGCAAAGGGGTTGGAATGGCCTGTCGTCTTCGTCCCGGCAGTCTATAAGGGATCAATACCGCATATGCGATCTGATGATGAAAATGAGGAGCGAAGGCTACTATACGTGGCAATGACCCGAGCTCAAACCTTTCTTTATCTCAGCTGCCCCCTAAACGCCTCCACCGGTAGTAGAGAAACCGTTCATGTTTCCCCTTTCATTGAGGATATCCCTTCTTCGACGTTCCTTAAGAAAGGGCCATCATTTGACCGGCCGGTAATGTCTCAAGTAGCAAGAATACTACAGAGAGATCTGCCCCCGGACAACGTCATTTACTCAGGCATGCCAATGATGACAGCCGTGGAAGATGATACCATCCCAGTTGATCCGACCCAGGACGAGGAGGCTGTGAATAGCCACGTGTATAATCAACGTCACGGACAGCATAAGCGACAAAAAACTCATCATATTAGTGTTCCGGTTGCTGAGGAGTCAGTCGACGGTTGGGCCGCTCCCTACGCCACGACAATGCAGAAATCCGCCTCCTTCACGGTGCCGCAGCCACCATCAGCACACTCGGGCTTCACCACGGCCGGGGCCCATCATGCGAACGTCACTGCTATTGAAGCGGCCAAACCCGCCGCGAAACCCTCTCAGGGGGCGGCAACGAAGCGCCCCCTAAATAATCGAGTACCTACACAGAGAAGCTTACTAGATTACAAGTATGGTGTGACAAATCACGACAAGTCCAAGGAGCTTAGCCACGCCCCTCGCCCCTATCAATTGCAGCGGGGCTATGGGCGACAGCCCGGACACCAGCAATCGTCCTCGCCATTTAATGGGGCCACTCGAACGCAGCAAAACTGTGACATTGAGCCCAAGCTAGCGGGTCATGGTCATAAACTCGGCTCTGCGAGACTGTCGAGCAGACCAACACCGAACCACCGGGCAACAGTAGTGGAAGAGCAACAGCAGCCGGCAAAACCAAAGCATTACGCCTGCTTTTCGAGCTCACCAACTAGGCCACAACCGGAAGAGCAGCAGGAAGAAACCGAGAAGGAGAACGCGGCGCCAGCGGCGGAAGAGCAGGCGCGCCCTGCGAAGAGTTTTCACGCCACGACTGTGAACTCCGGACCGAGAATAGGTTGGAGCGGCGGCGGCGGCGGTATACAGAGGCCAGAATCCCTCGGGCGGAACAGCATCACGCCGATGGATCGTCTCAAGAGGCCATTCAAGCCATTGACTGTCAAACGACCGACTTGATGGGGAGCCCGTTTTAAAACTTGGCAAAGCGGCAGTGACAAGCATAAGAATATAAATACAAAATTCATTAATTGAGATTCCTAGTTATATGAGCTTACATCTGGCCAATCTACCTGCGTTAAGTATTCCGTGGTCTAATAATTTGGTATACACAATCTTAAAAGCGTTTCGCTAATCTAAGCACAATGTGTCGCCTAACTCCAAAGACCTTGACCTTTAGGCATAACTTTCTATTTCGACCATGTTTCTAAATTATGAATGGTTGACGTAAGTATCATCAGCGGACGAAAACCTTCATTCCAAATTTCCACACTTCGTCGACGACGAGTTCAACACCATTCACGTTATCTTTCTCGGATAGGATGACTAGGTCCGCATCGGCGCCGTCGTCAAGACAGCCCTTGATGCCCTGCAGCCCTAGCATTGCGGCCGGCGTCGAAGTGACAGCCTTCAAGGCTGCGGGTATACCAGCACCAGACCAGTTGAGGAAGTTGGATACGCATTCAATGAGCGTTATCGAGCTGGTATACTAGTTAGTTACATTGCACTGTAGTATAATTCTGGGGAATGTGGTGTCATGAAGCTCACCTTCCAGCAATTCGGTCCGTGCCCTCCAGTATCAACTTGTTGCCCTTCTTCACGATGTGGCTCGCACTTTCACCGTTGGTCCACTGGTAAGCACCATCCGGGAGGCCCACTAGGTGCATCGAGTCGGTGACGAGGATGAAGCCGTCGGGATGTGCGTTAAAGGCGATCTTGATCGTTGTGGGGTGCAAGTGCTCTCCGTCGGCAATGATGCCGAAGTACGGGCGGGGCAAGCTCTCGGCTAGACCTAGGACACCGAAGATGCCGGGGTTCCGGTGGTGTAGAGGTCTCATGGCGTTGAAGAGGTGTGTAATCATCGTCGCACCAGCTGCGACCGCCGCTGATGCTTCTTCGTATGTGGCTTCTGAGTGTCCGATCGAGTAAACGATGCCCCGGCTGGTAAGTTCGGGGATGAGCTTCGTCATTTGCCCGCGCTCCGGCGCAGCGGTAATCATCTTAATTGGCATGGGGCGAAACGAATCTTCGGGCTCAAGGCTTGATGCGCCATAGCACTCCTCCAAATCTTCGAATGTCTCGGCTTCCCGCAGCACATCGACATTGTGTACACCGTTCTTAGTCGGGCTCAAGAATGGGCCTTCACAATGTGCACCCAGCGATTCTGCTCCATCCTCCGCGGCTTGTATGCATCCAGATGGCCCCAGATGTGGTAACGCTCGCTTGTAGAGCTCGCTCCGTTGGCTTGTGATGGTAGGCACGTACGATGTGACACCGGTTCTGACCAACTGCCGGTTCAACTCCTTGACCTTCTTGCCGTATACGGCAGGCTCGAGAAGAGTCGAAAAGTTGAAGCCGAAGGCTCCGTTCAGCTGACACTCGATGAGACCCGGGGATATGATACGTCCACCGAGGTTAATGACCTCGTCCGGAAGGACGAAATCGTCGTAAAAGGCAGCCTGGCTTCTAATGACTTTTCCGGTGACGGAATTAACCCAGAGGTCCTCATTGACTAATTTATCGCCCTTCAAAATACGACAGTTGGTGAACTTGGTGATACCATTTCTGCCGTCCTTTGGCGTCGACTTCGGGGATGACGGTAGAGAGTGAGGCATTGTGGAGTCAGAGCAGTAGAGAAGAATTTACTTATTATTGATGTGCTTTGTTATGTCTTGTCAGATAGTAGGACGTTTGTCCTTCCGGCTAGTATTTGAGTCTCCATGAACGAGACAAAGCAGAATATGGGAAATGGCTCATACATGTATTTATTCATAAGACAATGATATCACAGCGCATGCCCCGTTGACGCCGAGTCCTCGCCGATGAGTGGCCCCGAACATTCGGCGTGATAGATGCCAACAGCTGCAAGGCCTAGACTAGCACTACTGACAGGGCCGACAAGTGAGGTTTCATTGTAATTCACTGCTGGTGTTGGTGGGGCTCGTCGGATGTCAGCTAGTCTTGCGATTGTCACAGTCGGAGCCAGTTTTGCGAATGGACTGATGCCAATGTTCCACGCCAATGGTAGGAACATGTGATTGAAGAGACTGGTCAGCATCCTCTAGGCAATTCTAGGCCGGCAGGCCGGAGGGCTGGTTACTATGGGCGTGGCGATCCAGCCGACGAGACCCTCGAGAATGCTAGGTACGCTGATACACTGGTATCATTTGTTGGTGCCGTCGTTTATCGTCGGGCCCCTTGTTCAATGGCTCTACTACAGTGGACGGATTCGGTTTGATGTGTCACCATCCATCGCAAACAGGAAAAGAAAAATTGGATCGTGGAATATCTATGTACACTAGCATTCTTGTACATAGTAGTGTAATCATGAAGTTAGGTTATGTAGGTATGTAACGTTGCGGAGTGTTTGCGGAAGTTTTGGGGGGCACGGGGGAAGGGGAAACACCTCGATAAGCTCAAGTCACCAGTGAGCGACTACGCCAACACGGAAATGGATTAGCGCAATTTCCACGAAACGAAGGCCCAAATGGTCGAGTTCCACCCCTTCCAGTTTCATTATGCATGGGTATCACCTATTCTACAGGTACACCTAGGTAAAAGGTATCAAATCTTACTTTGTTTCCTAGAGCACAGCTGGCCTCGGTTTCTGTATTTTGTTTATAGGTATGTTTTTCTTCTTCTTTCTCAAGCACGTGAGAATCACCCAGATCGGGTGTTCGCCCGGTGTCTATTGACACGTCCTGCGATCTCCGCGCTAAAATTGCTTCATGGCCACCCGTTCTAGTTGCACTCGCTATCGATGGCCTACGCAACAACACAGCTGAAAGTCCTCTAGCTAATTAAAAGTGAAATTGTAACGATACCACAACAAAATGACCAAGTCAGGCAGTGAGCTCGACCCACTATGGCAGGATCTCGATTGGTACAGTGCTTCTTCAAGAACCTCACGGCCAAGCTTCTGCTAGAGCCTCAACCAGCTCACTAACCCGAACTCGTAGGGCGATTGGTCAGATGTTGATTATGGGATGGGATGGCACGGAAGTAACGCCTCAGATCAGAAACCTTATTGAGAACCACCACTTAGGTTCTATCATATTAACAGCTAAGAACCTTAAATGTACTTCTCTGCCTAATATATACCTCCGAGAGCTGCCTCGACACCGGTAGAGAAAGATGCTGACTGTATGGCATGTAGCTGCCGAGCAGACTGCTGCTTTGGTCCAGGAGCTTCAAACAATAGCCCACCAAGCCGGGCATCCTCAGCCACTGTTGATATCTCTTGACCAAGAAAATGGAGGTGTCAACAGTCTATTCGATGAAGACTACATCTGCCAATTCCCCAGTGCCATGGGAATTGCTGCAACAGGGAGCACAGAGCTAGCATACAACGTAGCCAAAGCTACCGCTACCGAAGTCTCAGCCGTCGGGGTCAACCTCATTCTCGGCCCTGTATTAGATGTTTTAACCAATGCCCGACACCAGCCTCTCGGCGTACGAGCCACTGGGGACGACCCTCAGGAGGCATCGCAGTTTTGCATCGCTGCTATAAACGGGTTCAAAGATGCCGGGGTGGCTACGTGCGGGAAGCATTTTCCATCATACGGAAACCTCGACTTCCTTGGCTCTAGTTTAGATATGCCTATCATCACTCAGACTCTAGAAGAGCTCAACCTCAGTGCTCTTATACCGTTCCGCAACGCAATAAGCGCCGGGCGCCTAGATGCCATGTTCGTCGGTGGATGTGGTATTCAAAATGCCGGAATGAACGTCATGCACGCTTGTCTCTCGGACCAAGTCGTGGATGACCTCCTGAGGAATGAGCTCGGATTCAAAGGCGTTGCTATCTCGGAATGCCTCGAAATGCAATCGCTCATACAGGAGTATGGTGTCAAGGGGGGAACTGTCATGGCCGTCGAAGCTGGCAACGATCTCATACTCTTGTGCAGAGCACACGACGTGCAGCTGGAAGCTATTTCTGGGCTAAAATTAGGTATCGAAAATGGCATCATCTCAAAAGAACGGGTGCAGACCTCACTGAAGCGAGTACTACGTTTGAAGAGCGCATGTACATCTTGGAAGAAAGCCCTGAACCCGCCTGGATTGTCGCTATTATCCAAGATACATCCTTCACATCTTGCACTCTCCCGAATGGCATATGATCAGTCAATTGCGGTCGTCCGGGATAAGGAAAACTTGCTCCCTCTTTCACAGAGTTTGCTCCAGGAAGAGGAGCTTTTACTATTAACGCCGCTGGTCAAGCCCCTACCAGCTTCGGCAGCCACCAAGAGCATGTTGGAGAAGGGGAATGCTAAAGCTTCGTCTATACATGAGAAATGGGTTCACCAGGAACGTGGCGCGATCATGAGTGGAGAAGGTGTCTTTCGAGAACTCGGTAGATCTATAGCTCGGATACGCAACGGGAAACTCCTCCATACATCATATACGGCGAACGGACTCAGACCAGGTAAGGAAGTATTTAGTTCGCTCTCCTGACTGAGCTGACTAGGTTCTAGTGCACGAGAATTTGATTAATAGAGCATCTGCGATCATCATAGTGACCGCCGATGCTAATCGAAATCTATACCAAACTGGATTCACCAAACATGTGGCAATGATGTGCCATATGCTTCGGGGGACCGGCCAGAAGAAGTCGCTCATTGTGGTTGCGGTTAGCTCTCCATACGACTTTGCTATGGATAAATCTATCGGGACATATGTTTGCACCTTTGATTTCACCGAGACGGCCATGGCTTCTCTCGTTCGCGCACTCTATGGAGACATAGTCCCCCAGGGGTCCATGCCGGGGACGTTGAGGAAGACCAAGAAGATATCCAAGACAAGGCAACAGTGGCTCGTTGAAAACTACGACAGCGAGCGGGACGGCTCGGCCCTTGATGAATTGCTAAGGACCCTAGCACGCTCAAGTACGCCGAACCTACCCTATCTCACGACAGGAGCCCATTCGTTTGAGCTATTCAATCCGCATGTTGAGGAGGCACACTTCGTCGTTCGAAATAGCAGCACGAAGACATTATACGGGTTTGTAGCTACGTACTCCATGAAAGGGATCGGCGCTATCGGGGCGCTCTTCGTCGACCCGGCAAAACGAAATGTGTCTATTGGCAGGTCATTACATCGCCGTGCAATGCGCGCATTGCTTCAAAAGCAAGGGATCAAAAAGCTACAACTCGGTCTTACATTCCCAGGTGTTTTCCCAGGAGTGCCCGTCGACGAGGCTGGCAGTAACAAGAGCTGGTTTGACAACGTCGGGTGGGACACGCAGTTTCCAAAACGACTGACGAACATGACCATCGAAGACCTCGGGGCTTGGACGGCGCCGGAAGGCCTTCTGCAAAGCATCCAGCGCGCGAGCGTCAGTTTTGACTTGATACATGGGCTTGACAACGCCGAGTCGGTGCTGAACCACGTAGCAACACATGCAGGGCCCGAAGTCGTCGAGCTCTATCGGTTCGCACTGCAAGAAACCAACACAAGCGGAGTAGTGCGAGCTAAAAATTCGATGGACAATCTACTGGGAACAGTCATCATTTGCACAGCTGCGAGTCGCTTATCGACGTATATTCCCCCGCTCCATTCGGTTAACGGCGAAGACATCGGGGGCATCATTGCCCCAATAGTGCCTTCTACAGCTCAGTCAACCCTAATACTGCAGGGACTAGCATTCATGGGCGTGAGACAAAACAAGGCACATAAATCGGCAAAGAGTATGCTCAGTTGGGTAAGCGGCCTCAAATGCATATGGCGGAGGATCGTAACAGCTAACGAGCCTAGGTTCCGAACGAGGCACACGAACCTTTGGGGGCTATGGGTTTCGAAGTCCAGCAGACGTTTGACGAGATTACAAATTCGCCAGAGAACGTAAGTGTCTAGCCTACCTGCGTCATGATGATGTACAAGTCGCTGATCTCCGAGAGATGCAGTGGTCTGATTTAAGTTGAAATATTCCTTCTTTCGGCAGCCAAGTACATGATTTATTAGATGAATGAATCAACGATCCTTCACCGAGACGACTAATTGGGTACTGCCCCCCCCCCCCTTTCTCCTGGGGAGCCGGAACTAGGTGGGGGTCTGGAGTTAAGAGTTTTGACACATCTTTGTCGGCCTGTGATATTTCATATTCGGGATATTCGGGATGAGCGAGTCGGAGTTTGGGGAACATCTCAGTCATATTTCTGTCCAATCACGAATTAAGCTTCAATGATTGTTGAACCCTAAAAAATGCACACTGCCGATTGAGTTTTGAGCCCCCACCCCCCAGTTTCCATCCCCGACCTTGTCGTCTTGCCCGTGTTTATTTAAAAATAGAATCGCGGCATACTACAGTACAGCCCCCCGCGAACCTCGTCCCATTCGGGGATCTAGTCTTCACGCGACAGTCCAACTTGTAGGAAGCTGGAATAGGTATCTAGCTAAGTGAACTGATAACAGGTGCTTCTATTTTGTATCGTATTACAACGCGATGGAATTTGATATGTACCTAGATGACAGATAAAGTTGTTCGGCAACGATGGATATTTCCCCAGGATGGGTAGGATGGCTGGATGGCTGGATGGCTAGGGGCTGTAGGGGGCCTATCTGTCACCCCACCCGCAAGTTGCTTTTTTAACTCGTTCCAGAAGGTAGAAATTAGTTCTGCAGAATCGGCGTCGGTGCCACTCCACCCTCCAAGACAAAGAGGAGAACACTGATAAACCCTTAGCGGCTTAGCCCTATTGTCCACCTTGTCCACCTCGTCCCCTCATTGGATATCCCAGGAACGTCCCAAAAGATCCCGAGACCCCCAGTGCCTACATATGGAGCCTATTGGAGTGACCTCCGGGCTACTTCCCGAGCTCCGTCCAGGCACCTGGGCCACACATGCGTTGCCATGCTCTACCCATGTATCCTGCTTGTACCTAGCAGGCCTAGGTAGGTACCTACATACAACCTGTCCATCGGCGGATCTACATGTATGTACATATGTATTGTATTCCCTTTCTCCACCCCCCTAACCTGCCTGCCTGCTCGCTCTCATCTCATACCGGTAAGGTGATCTAAGCAACCACCGAGGCTGCTAACAATTTCTCCTACTGCACGGCACCTTAAGGTCAACAGACATTGCGATCACTCCACTTATTCCGCAACGGTGAAAGCAATCTATCTTGTGAATACCTTCCCTCTACGTCAGCGTCAGCAGACATAAACAATACCCGGCCACATAATAGGGTATTAGCCCTTTACAATGCGATGGCAACTTTCAACTCCATGCCGGCGCTGCAGACAGGCGCCAGCCCGGGAGACGCCATGGGATTAAACGCCATGTCAGGCTCAGGCCTAGGCATGGACGGTTTTGAACCCGACCTTAACTTCGACGAGGCCATGCTGTAAGTTGAACCCGGGTGCCGGTGCGGTAGCGCGCATTCGTATCTCGTCTCCTCGGACCAGACAAATTTATTTGCACGTCGAATATGTACAGTATATACACACATACTAAGACCTAAAGTAGTGATAACGTTAGTGGCGGCCTACCTCCTTTGCCATTTACCCCCTCCTACGACTTCGAGACCTTTTCTACGACATTCGAAGACCCCTTCAACTACTCTAAACCGTACGAGGCTGCGCCGCACCCGGAAGATTTCCACGATGAAGGATCGTCGCCGCAACAGCCGGACGACAAGCTGCTTAGCTTCTCGACAACCAACGTGAAAGCTACCCCGTTAGATGATGCGCTAGGCGCCTACTCCGAAGTTAACATGTCGGCTGAGTTGTATGGTATGTTCTTTGTTGCCGAAGATGTATTTGGCGGCGAATCGAGCGGCCGCCCTCTTGAGCTCACGTGCTACCGACGGAATTTATGGCAGTGCTCGGGGCAGATAACCATGCCGCGCCACTGCACTCAAGCCATAAATGAGCAAGGTCGCGCTATACCGATAGTAGAGTTTTATGCCTCGATATCCGCCAAGGAGAGTATTGAGGGCAAGTCCACCGAGATTATTTCCATTCCGTGGAAGAGCAGCAACCCAGCGCTAGGCGAAGGCCAAGAGACTAAAGTAGCCAGCGCACCACCCAAGATCGCCCTCGATCTGAGCGGCGGCCAGGAGGTTGACGGCCACCGAGTGAGCATACCGGTCTCGTGGAAGCGATTACAGTTTAAGAGCGCAACGGCAAACAATGGTCGGCGGAAAGGCCTGCAGCAACACTATGTTGTGCAGATCAGCTTGCTAGGGAAGATGAAGACAGGCGGTGAGCTTATGAAAATAGCCGAAATTCAAAGCGGCCCCGTTATCGTGCGAGGGCGAAGTCCACGAAACTTTGATAGTAGAAAGGATGTCCCCCTCACAGGGGATAAGAAGGGACCCGGTACCGTGGAACGAGCCCGAACACACAGCGACGCAAGTGCAACGTCCAACTTAAAGACGGAGCGTTCAGACTCTTCGCACAGCTTACAACCCTATCAGTCATCACTCGGTACTATCACGCCTGCCTCGTCTTGGACGGCGCCGTCAACGCCAGCATACGGTGGACAGGCAAATATTCAAGCACACCCGAATAAGAAAATAGCTCTCTCGCCCAATCTAAGTCGGCCGCCTGTGCCAGCTTGGGGGAAGGAATCTTTCAACTTGAACAAGACGCAGCCGTTAGGTAATCATGCAAAAAACAATAATTCGTCGGCCCCATCCGTGCCTATAAATCTGTCTCTGTCGGAGGACGAACGAAGTCCGAACAACCGCTCCACCTCGGACTCTCTCACCAGTCCCAAGCTACACCGTACGTCCACCAGCCATGGCGCAGGCGGCAGCCCAATTGAGGAAGAGGAGGAGTTATATGAGTATTTCCCGCTGAGCGTGGATGATTGGTCAGTTGTCATTCTTATTTCTATAAATTGGCCTTCACCGCTGATAAATCCATAAAAAAAAGGACACCTCTCGTGGACACGGTATATCGGCCCCATATCGTCCACCACATCGCCGTCCCCCAAGAAATCAAAGCCCAGCAGATTAGAAACAAGTCGAAGAGATATTTCTCGGCAGAATGAGAGTCCCTCTTGTGCCCCTCCTCAGGTGATCGTTTATAAACCACCTAACCTACTTGAAATATCTAGCGAGCCCATTTTCGAGTGGCATTCTAATCAGGATTATCGAGCGAGCGAGCAACAACGCGCTGTATGGGATGATCGACGACGGCATGAACTGTTATAATTACCCTGGCGTTCTTTTTTTATTTTAAAAAGGGATTACATCTGTATCAAAAATACATCCTCTGTATGTTCTTATAGCGGTGAATATCTGATAGCCGGGGTCACCGTCATGTTTTTTAATTTTGGTGTATCTCTGGTTGATGTAGAATGTAGGTACCTCAAGATGAGTGTCTAGGTAGGTACATACCTACCTACCTAACTACCTAGCTTTCAACAATATACCCACCTGATAATCCCACGTGTGCCTGGCCATATGCGTGCTTTGCATTCATTCTTTAGCCGTTAATATGTAGTTTCCACTCACGATGATGATGCCTTCTCTCATTATGCTATGTATTTGACCCTAAACGCCTTCTAAGTGTCCTGCTTTGAATGCTTCTCGTTTACTTGCTTGCCCACTCGATCTCACGCGCCGCTACCTAATGATAGCCAGCTTGGCCAGACAGTCGAGAGCACTCTATGCTCAGACTAACTAGTCTTGTCTCCGCCCCCTCCCTCGCCTCCCCTTCTCCTAAGGTAGGAGGCATCAAGCATGCATCTCCAAGATCATCAAAAACGTGACAACGTGAGAGAATGACCTGTCTGTATATACAGCATAAATGACTCTACACATTGCGTACTTCAAAGCTTTTAGTAGAAGAGGTAAGTTAGGTGAACGAGGTGTTTTTACTTGGCAGTAGCACAGGCAAGCGCGACTGCAGCACCGAGGATCGAGCTCTCAAGCGCCGGAACCAGATCGACGGAGCCGGGGTGCTCGCTGCGCGCGACGAGGTCGTCGATGTAGCGCTGGCAGGTGACACGATACTGTGGGTAGTGCTCGATGACGGAGCCATTAAAGGCGACCTTAGTGGACTCCGGGGTGGCAGCCTGAGCCGCCTCGATCTCCTCCATTTCAGCCTCGGTCTCGGTCTCGGGCAAGACGACGGCACTGTCGTTCGAAGGAGTAGGTGTGAGCTTCACTTGCTCTGCCTCCGTCTCGTGCCGCAGCTCCCAGAGTGAGAACACCGAGGCGGCGAGCAGCGCGGCCGAACGCCGCGAAATAAAAGCCGCAAGCGTGCGAATAGCAGCAATGTCAAAGACGGTGGGTAGCGTGGCAGAGGGGTAATGCGTCGTAAAGTGTTCGAGTGCTTTTTCTAGCGTAGGGGATGTATCACTGTATTAACGTCAGCCTCGCCGGCCTTTGTTGATGGATGCACCTTGAAGTTATTCGGGACTTACGCCTCCATCCTGGACAATATCTCTGTGTCGAGCGAGTACGGTTTCTGTAGCGAGGGCGGTAATTGGCCACCTAGAAGACCCGCCGTCTCGACAGCCTCAACCACAGCAAGTCGGCAGATCTCCCCAAGGTAAAAGCCGCTGAGCAGATGCTCGAGAGGCTGAAAATCGGGCCGCGGGTGATCGGTGTTTAGGAGTTCATCCCACCGCGTCAGCGGCAGGATGTCTTTGCCGAACATACCAAGCTCCGTGTTCACGATAACGTGACTTGCCGACTCAAACCAGTTCTCCGATCGCGTGCCATATTTGGACCGACTGAAGGCTGATACCGGTAGGTGGACAGCGATGTTAGTGCCAGTTCCTAAGATTAGACCGAAGCGTGTCGAAGCGTGGACGTATGCTTGTGACAATAATGTTGCGGAGCTGTCATTAACGATAGCGGCAAGTTGGACATTAAGGCCCTGCTTCTTGCATGCGAACTTTATGATCTCGCCCAAGTCTTGGCCGAGCAGACCGTTGGTGGCGAGGAACCCCTTTCCCATCCCAAGCAAAAGCCCACCGCCTAACGATACTTGTCTAATCGTAAACTATGTCAGTGTTGCTTCATACCGAAGAGGAAAGTATAGGCTTACTCTACGGGGAAGCTCCACGCAAGGCCCATCGGTATAATATCTTGGTCATGGGAAATGTCTTTGTGGATGACATCGTAGATTCGTGCAGCCATCCAGTCGAAGAAGCTCATGCCCTCGAGCTTTTTAATCTCTGGTGTAATCTTGAAGCTGATCATCCGGACGATCTCGCTTTCCCTCTCAGTCGCCTCACGGCCTCTTAACTCCACCAAAGCAACTCTTAGCGTCGATCCTCCGACATCGAGGGCCAAATATTGACCTCGCTCTTTTCCGGTGGGGAGTAGGTGGTTAAAAGATGGGAGCATGCATTCTGCGTGGGTATGTAACCGTTCCCTGAACTGGCGCTTGAGATCCGAAGAATATCTTCTCAGCCCGCCGCCGTCGACTGGACCCAGCAAGAGCGTCTCCGCTTCCTTCAGGAACTCCTCGATGGTCCTTGACGGGTATAACCTCTTGCCATTAACGTGCTGCTCTTTTATTGACTTGGGGCTGATCCAAAATGCAAGCAGTGCCTGTAAGAAGGACCTTCCGCGCAGGACCGACTTAAGGGCCGCTAACAGCGATTTCTTTAACGTAGTCATTGCAGAAGTGAGCGGCTGCATGACAAGGAACTTAGCTTGCGGGTCTTATGGGGGATAAATATAAGTCATGAAGGTAGCATGGGGCGAACTCGAAGAAAAGAAAGGAGCAGCTGATATCCGAAGACAAAATTTCTTTTTGGTCTTCAAGCAACAATGACTTTCGTCATGTTCCAATAGAGACAGGCAATTGGAGCAATAGAGAGTGAAATGTTTCCTTAGGGCCGCGTCAGGGCTCGTATAGGCGGGAAAAGGCTAGAACGGCAGAAATGAAACCTGCCGGTCGAATTCAGTGTTAACGAGGTGACCCCGTTGGTTGGATCTAGCAATGTACGATCCCAAGAGAAGGTAAAGAATAAAGAGCCAAGACCCGGGTTTGAGAGTACATGTACCGGGGGTTTTCTGATCAGACCCAATAGGCTACAACATGAACGAATGGTGCAATGGGAGCAAGTGACAGTTTAGACCATCGAAAGTCTCTGATACGGGAGTGAATGGTTGCGCTGGTAGCGGAAGTATGTCGAGATAGCCACATGAAGCGAGTGTGAGTGGCCTCGACCTTAACCCTTGGACCAACCCCCCCTGGCAGAACGTGGCTCGCACTTACAACTATGCTTGTTCAAGTCCAATTACCACCTAACAGAAGAACGATACAACAATAACAATAGCAGAGCGCCCGGCGATGTGGGATAGGGCGGGACGGTATGCTAGGAAAGTGGACCGCAAACAGATCCAACGCCACCGGCTCCTAGGTCGGGCAGGTGACTTCGGATTGCTGGTGGTTGTAACGGGTTACTTTGGCTTGGTTAGCTCGGTCGTACTCACGTAGCAGCTATTAATAAGTAGCAATTTAAGGCAACGAGCGCATAGGTAGTAGGTAACAACGAGATACTCAGTCCGAAACTAATACAACTAGGGCGAGATTCCGCCGACGCACCAATGAGCTGGCAGTATCGGAAAGGAAAGAGGATGGTCGACACAGTGGAAGGGGAACAACAAAGGTGCACATTGTCTCACCGTGGTGTTGTTCACTTATCTGCCATTTTTGTAGATGTAACGTTGTAGGCTCTAGAAATTGTCGTGAACATTAAAAGTTCTAGGTCTAAGTTTTAGTATATTTAAAGGAGCAAGGATCACCCGCCATGCACGAGCCACATGGCGTCTTGCATAACATGAATGTACATATGTAGTTAGGAAGGTACCAAGGTATCTTAAAAGAATTCCATTCTAGGCTCATTCCATGGAACTTACATGCTGTATGTACATAGGTACATGTACCTCCACAAGTGTGGCTTGAGAATCCATTCCTTGGGCAAATCATACGTCTCCGTCTCCTGGAATTCATCTACATATTCTTCAATCTTATACTATCCGACACGACAATCTCCTCGAAGAATCTCAATTGCATTCGCGGTAGTGCTCTGCTCTGCTTGGCTGGAAGGAACGCGTTTTGATTTTCCCAGATGCAGCCATGCGGCTCTAATGAAAACCAGTATAGGATATGACAAAGCACATCGATTTTCGATCCAAGCTTAGAGAAGCCCAGATTGAATCCCTACCCCCACCACGGGAAGATGATGTCGAGGTTGCATTAGCTCAGGTGTCAGAAATAAATTTCGTCGAGAACTACTTTTCTGTTAGCTGTTCGGCCTACAGCGTTATAATGTGCTATTATCTTATAGACTGTAGGTAGACAGACCTTCGATCACTAAGCGCACCCGAGGTCTCCGAGGACATCAAGTACCTATGTAATGCCTCGCTATAATGGACTATATGGTTGGTCGAAGCTTGCGATTTACAGCTCACAAAGCAACCAACCAGAAAGCTTAGGGCACCACATGACCTAAAACAAACTCTAGACAGGTTACTACAACGTTGGAGCATCCCTACATAGTCACAAGTGTGAGCTCGCTATCGTCGCGGTGGAGAACGGTCCAATCCGGGCAAACGTTCCATCATCGAAAGTAGGTCCCGATGCATCCCGTCCGTTACGAGCTTTACCATGTCTTTGCCACAAAGAAGTTATCGCTCATAATGAGTACGAAACCTGTATTGCTCCAAGGCTCTCCCACTCGTCTTCCTTTGTTTCCTCGGATAAGTTTGCAAAACAGCTACACCTCTCACTATCTTCAGCTTGCACTTAACCCCACCCCTTAGAAACTATCGTATTGTTCTATCACACCCTTCGTTTCTCGGTACGAGTCAAGATGAGGCTCATTATCCGCGACAACTCGCAGACTGCCAGCTCATATGTAGCTAATTACATCATCGAGAGAATCCGACACTACAATCCTACCCCGGCACATCCTTTTGTGCTCGGCCTCCCTACTGGTTCAAGTCCACTCGGCGTATACAAGATATTAGTTGAGCAGTACAAGGCCGGAAACGTGGGTGTTAGCTAGCTAGATAAGGATGTTCGAATGAGGTCTGACCGTTGTGTTACCAGGTTTCCTTCGAAAATGTTGTTACCTTCAACATGGTATGATAAAATCTCGTCGCAGACGATTGCCTTCAAAGGCTAATATTATGAAAGGACGAATATGTCGGTATCCCTCGGGACCACCCAGAGAGCTACCACTCCTTTATGTGGAAGCACTTCTTCTCTCACGTCAACGTGAACCCCAACAATGTCCACATTCTCAACGGCAACGCGGAAAATCTTGAGGCAGAATGCGTTGAGTACGAGGCAAAGATTAAGCGTGCCGGTGGCATTGACCTGTTCTTGGGCGGAATTGGAGAGGACGGCCACATTGCCTTCAACGAGCCAGGCTCTAGCTTAGCCTCGAGGACTCGTGTCAAGACGCTAGCTTATGACACCATTCTCGCCAACTCTCGCTTTTTTGACAACGACATCGACAAGGTTCCCAAGATGGCCCTGACAGTTGGTGTTCAGACTGTTCTCGAGGCAAGAGAAGTTGTCGTCGTTATCCTCGGTGCTCGCAAAGCTCTCGCACTACAGAGGTGCATCGAGCAGGGCGTCAACCACATGTGGACGCTTTCGAGTCTGCAGCTGCATCCTCACCCCATGATAGTGTGCGACGAGGATGCGACACTAGAACTACAGGTTAAGACTGTCAAGGTAATCATACCTCTAACGCAAAAGCCGCAAGCCATGACTAAATAATTCGTATAGTATTTTAAGAGCATCGAGCAAGTTGCTAGGCAACAAGGCTTCGAGCAGATTTTGCCCTCAAGCATCCGGACGGGGCCTAATCCAGCCCCAGTCCCAAAGACCGTAGTCGATGAGGTTCAGTCCCCAACAATTCTTGCGCCGCAGCCTATGACATCCCGTCTATTGCGCGCAACGCCAGCTACCGAGTATCCAGTTCGATCCGTATCACCGGACCTAGTTCCGGACCGGATGGCGGATCGCGTCGGAATCCCGGACATCTCACGGAGATTAACCCCACAGCCCGACAACCGCCAACAGCGACTAGCTAGCGTCGGAGCCTAGAAGGGTGTTTTAATAGATGTATGGGGTTAGTATACCACGGTACACGGGGTTTAAAAATATTCTTCACGGAGATGGAATTTCTCTAGGCTGGGATAAAATCAGAGGAACTATATTTGAAACAAATGGACATTAAGTCGAATGAGCAACGAGGTAGAGTACCTCTGATGGGAGAGATAACTGCATAGGTAGATAGATAGAGTTAACTATTCTAAACTTGACGGTAGTAGTCTAAACGACGTGGACACGATGGACATTATACCCAAATATAAGCATTATTTATTGCATGGCCGCGATGTTATTCTACCTTACAGCTACGGTTACCTCTGCAGTGCGCTGAAAACAGCAGACGAATTATGTAAGTAAAATTAATGATCTTGGCTTTTCATTCCTTTTTCTTCTTTTTTATTAAATAGCGTCTTAGGAAACATAAAATCATGGAAGGCCTAATTCTAATCCCGAGAATGAGACCCTGCCGACGTCACTTATCTTTTAAGACCAACCATGCCTACCTAACCAGTGGCTGCCAAAAAAGAGATTAATTCCTTTCCTTTCCTTTTTGAGTTGATCCGCGATTGGTTAGAGGAGCGAGTGGGGGGAAGGCAGTCAAATCTGCGATAGGTCCAATGATATTGGCAAATGATCAGGATGGGAGATACGATCATCTACGCCCCCCGCATTTCTTTTCTGATGACCTATTGCCCGTCCCCCCATCCTTCTTGGAGATACATAACACCTGCCGAGGCAGGACGAGTAATACCACTGAGACAGGTCCCGATCCAATCGTGTACAATACCTTACCACCCCCAGCTGTCCCCTGGCCGCATGTGATGCTTATGTGTTCCTGTCGACCTCGAGTTCAGCTAATGATGTCACACGTCGTAGCTAGTTGTACATACCTAGGTACCTACCTACTATGCCATGCCATTTTGTCGCCCACTCGCTTATAGCTGGAGTCTACCTACCTAGGGTAGGTGCCCGTCCGGCATCTAGCATCCGCATGCAGATGCAAGTCCATGCAAGGTCTACTCTGGGAGCTAGGCCGATATGTGTGTGTGTGGCCGATCCTTAAGCTTGTTTTTGTACGCCGACGTAGTTATCGTCCGTCGACGTTACATCCTTGACGGGGAAGGGAACCAGGTCTAGGCTACGTCTAGAGAGGCGTCTCGTGCTCTTCTTTCCTTCTTGGTCAAGGAATAAAAGCTCTAGGGTGGTAGCGACGAGATGGGAAAGAAAACGGGAACTTTTAAACCTTAGATTCTCAGCTAATACCAGGGCAGCTAAGTTGTTTGTACGAGCAACCAACTATTCTAATCGTCGCTGTCATGGCTTGGGCATATTCCTCCGTCTCTCGAGGACCCGGGAGGTCTATGTTCACCTTCCTTTCGATCTTCTCGCTTTTCATCTTGGGTGCCCTAGTTGCGAACAAGCTAGGTGCGACGTCACCGCGCCACCGTTTCGATTTCCAACATGCGGCCCGTGTAAACAGTCCATTAGAGTCGAAGATCAGAGCAGAGTCGAAGGGCGACAAATATCTGATTGGAGTTGGGAAAGCAGACATAACTGGACCTGTAGTAGAAATCAACTTCGCAGGTTATGCCGATCTATCCCAGACCGGCACCGGCCTTCGACAGCGTATCTATTCGCGCGCCTTCATAATCGGAGATGTTAATAATCCGGACGATCGGTTTGTCTACTTAGTGCTCGACCAACAGTCGGGCGACACGGCTGTAAGATTTGGTATCTTGGACGGTCTTGCTGCCCTTGGAGGTGATTACGCTGTGCTGTATGGGCAGCGGAACGTCGCCGTAACTGGAACGCACGCTCACTCCGCTCCCGGGGCTTGGTTTAATTATCTACTCCCACAGGTCACCAGTTTGGGCTTTGACAAGCAAAGTTATCAGGCCATTGTTGATGGCGCGGTCTTGTCAATCAAAAGGGCTCATGAATCCTTGACTGAGGTAGGAGAGTACCTAAATGGCCGATGAAATTTATACTCGTGGCTAATGCCTTTTTTTCATCCTCAGGGGTATCTCGACATTGGTATGGTTAGAATGTTTACCGTGTAAGACTCTTCTAATTAAAATTGTAGGGTCGGTGAACATCACGGACGGGAATTTAAGCCGAAGTTTATATGCCTGGTATGTATAAAAGCATTTTGCATCGTCATTCAACCTCTATCTCTTCAACGCCCCGCTAATGTTTATAAGTAAGCTAAATATTTCTGCCATGCTCTTTCCACCTACCATATTTCCCTAGGTTAGGTCAACCAGGGAAACGTGTTGATCTTTCTAGAGGGTTAGGCTTCGAATACTAACACGACATGTTTCAATCCACTAGACCTGGCTAACCCTGCCGAGGAACGAGCGCAATATACGGACGAAGTAGATAAAGAAATGACCGTCCTCAAGTTCCAGCGCGCGTCGGATGCTAAGAACATGGGCATCCTAACATGGTATGCTGTCCATGGAACCTCAATCTACCAGAATAGCACGCACGTCGCGGGAGATAACAAGGGGGTAGCAGAGATTATGTTCGAAAAAGCTATGGAGGACGAAGAGTCTGCCGCAAGCGGATTCGTTGCTGCATTTTCCCAAGCCAATGTTGGGGACACCACCCCTAATGTGCTTGGTGCCTGGTACTCAACCTTCAAGGTTCTTCTTATATCACAAAGTGTTTGCTAATGTGTCCCTAAGGTGCGATGATGGATCTGGACAGATGTGTAGTTTGGAGAATAGTACCTGTGGAGATGGTAAATCACAACACTGTCATGGGCGGGGACCTCTATTTGAGAAACTTGACCTCGGAATTGCGAGTTGCTATGAGATCGGCAAGATCCAGTATGAGGGTGCTCGATCAGTTTACGATTCATTTGGCTCGTCCGGCACCCCCGTGGTTGGATCGACGGTCAAATCCTTCCATTTCTACCATGATATGGCCTTCTGGAAGTTTCAGCTAGAGAATGGAAGCGAAGTTCAGACATGTCCGGCAGCGCTAGGCTATTCGTTTGCGGCTGGAACCTCTGATGGTCCTGGAGCTTTCGACTTCACCCAGGGAGACTCGGGCACACCAAGCGCCTCTCCAATCTGGGAAGTGGTCAAGAGCTTGCTCCGAGCGCCCTCTCCCGAGCAACAAGCGTGCCAGAACCCTAAGCCTGTTCTCTTAGACGTAGGCGAGATGTCCGAGCCGTACTCCTGGAGTCCTAACATTGTCGACGTTCAGCTTCTACGAGTCGGCCAGTTCGTCATCATAGTCAGTCCTAGCGAAGCGACTACGATGGCTGGGCGTCGATGGCGTTCTGCCGTGAAAGAAGCTGCCGCTGATTTGACTGATGGTACCGAGCCTAGGGTCATCTTAGGCGGTCCCGCCAACACGTATGCGCATTACCTAACGACGCCGGAGGAGTACGGCGTTCAGCGATACGAGGGTGCGTCGACACTCTTCGGCCAATGGGAGCTCCCGGCGTACATTAACTTGACTGTGAGCAACATCCGGTATCTAGCGCCCGACGCCTCCAGTGCGCCCGATCCGGGGCCCACGCCGCCTGATAACCGCAACACTAGCTTAAGCTTTATAACCGGCGTCGTACAGGACAACGCGCCGCTCGGTAAGAAGTTTGGGGACTGTACGGCCCAACCAACGGCATCTTACGTGCGCGGTGCAGTGGTTAATGCTACGTTTGTCGGCGCGAACCCCCGGAATAATCTGAGACTCGATGGCACATATACGGCAATCGAGAAGCAGGATGGAGATACTTGGACGCAGGTTAGGGATGACTCTGACTGGTCTCTGGTATACACATGGACCCGTACCGACACGGTCCTCGGATACAGCGAGGTTACCATTAGTTGGGAGACAGAGTCTGACGCTGAGCTGGGTATGTATAGAATGAGGTATTATGGTGATAGTAAGGCCTTGGTTGGTGGGGCTATCACGGCCTTTGAGGGAACTAGTACATCCTTTCGCCTTATATGATGTCTCGCTGTATACCTATATATACCTGGACATGACTATATCATACTGACGTAGGTAATAAATAATTCTAGGGAAGTGATAGTGCACTTAAGTACCTGGGTACTCAAGCTACTCAGTTATAATCAGGAGCGATGAGATCACCTCTCGCTCATATTTATTACCATCCATCGTATTGTTGCAACATGCCCGTAAACCAAGACACGATCTCTTTTCTGTTCGAACAGCATGTCATTATCGAATTTTGAACTGACGTATCATCTAAGGGCCCGGGAAACTGAAGACAAGAATAGAAGCCTTCTTTCATAGTTTTCTTTGCAAGAATCTGCGCCTGGATAGAGCACCAAACTAAGCAACGACAGTAAACGTAGCATTTCCCCTGATATCCAGACTCGAGCTTCCGACGTGAACGGTGAACTCACCGGGCTCAACGACGTATTTCATATTGATATCCCAAAGCCCGAGATCAGCAATTGCAAGATCGATGTTCACGGTCTCGGATTTTCCAGCGCGCAGGAACGTCTTAGAAAAGCCCTTGAGTTGCTTGTTAGGCACGACGACGCTGGATACCATGTCTTGGACATAAACCTGCACAACCTCCGCACCGTCACGCGTCGAGTTGTTGGTTATGTCTACAGAGACGGTGATGGTGTCGCTGGGATATGTGGTGGACTTAGAGAGTGTGACGGCAGAGTATACGAACGTGCTGTAAGATTTACCATAGCCGAACTATTCAGGGGTTAGCGAAAAGTTCCATCTACTCGGACGGCAAACTAGAGGAGCTGCGGGAAAACATGTACCTCATAAAGCGGGCTCGGGCTTTGAAGTACGTAACTATGACCGAACTTCATAGATCCATTAGAGTAGATGGCTCCCGGGTCGGAGTTTCCCCTGGCTGAGTTTAGGTAGTCATAGTAGATAGGCGTGGCACCGACGTCAAAAGGGAACGAGACGGATAGCTTTCCTGAAGGGTTTATATTACCATACAGGATATCCGCTAGAGCATGGCCCCCTTGCTCAGATGGGTAAAAATGCTGAACTAGTGCAGATGCTGCGTCTGAGATCCAAGGCTCACTAATGGGTTTACCTGAGCTGAACACGACGATTGTCGGTTTACCCGTGTCGATTATTGTCTTGACGAGGTGAGGCATTGCACCCACTAGGTTGAGGCTGCTGATGTCGACGTGCTCTCCTGTTGTGGCATTGAGGCCGGCCCATAGTTCGTCCTGATCTCGAGACCAAGTGCCGACAACGACAACGGCTACATCGGCGGCTTCCGCTGCGGAAATAGCTTCGGCAAACCCAGATTGATCACTAGACCAGCGTTCGCAGCCAATCGCATGTGTGACTTTCCCCACACTTGCAGCCCGAATGCCATCCAAAGGTGTCACTCCTCTATATTGTGACTTATAGGGAACATAATCACCGTACTATAGGAAGTATTAGCTTTAATCCCGCCCCGGCTTAGAGTGTTCGGGAACTAGCATTCATGAAGCCGTGAGCCATAGGTCCAATGACAGCAATGCTCGCGTCCTTCTTGAGTGGAAGAACGTGTTCATGGTTTTCGAGCAGAACAATGGACTGTAACAACATAAGTCAGAAACTAATTCTTTAGGAAAGAGGTTTGAGGGGCGAAGTATGTCTCGTGAGTAACTGTTCCTGGATATCTCCCAAATGAGCTCAATTAGGAAGTCTGGGCTCCCGAGACAAAACAGAAAGGGTAGAAAATGACTCTGGATGTTACTAACTTCCGCATCCAGTTGCCTCGCAAGTTCAACAGTCTCTGGTGTGTTAATATAGTTTGGCCACTCTTCTTCTGAGATGGCTGGAAATGGGTTCTCGAATAGTCTAGCCTCGAACTTGGCGCGTAGCAGTCTCGCAACAGCTTCGTCGACTATACTAATAGGCAGCTTCCCCGACTCTACCATCTCAGGAATTTTCTCGAAATTGTAAGATCCTCCCCCCATCTCAACGTCATTCCCTGACGGGAGAACCTAAAAGAGCATTAAGAAAGGAGATCCGAAAAGAAGAGAACAGCCCTGACTATCAGAGATAGACTTACAAAGTTGACTATGGCCTCTGAATCGATGGGGACAGACCTGCACATCTTGAAATCGTGACAAAGGCGATCAGTAGCGCCGGCATCCGACATTACCTGGTTGTGTAAATAAACGATAATAGTATCAAATCGTCCAGAGTCACTCACGAAATACTTGTAACCCCACTCCCCCCTTAATATATCTGATAGTGTATGTTTATCAGCAACAGCTGGTACTCCGTCATAGCTGTGGTATGCCGACATGACCGACAGTGCGCCGCCATCAATAATCGCTCGTCTGAAAGGAGGGAGATACGTAGTGCGTAGTTCTCGCTCACCCCCATGAACGGGACCACAGTTTATGCCTTGCTCGGGCGTAGCGAATGCAGCCTTTCTACGTGAGTATATGTTGATTTTAGACAGGGCGAGGACTCTTACGAAATGCTTGACCATAGCTGAAACATTACCCGACTGAAGTCCTTTAACATAAGCCAGTGCAAGCTCACCAGTACTACCCAAGGTATCAGTCGTGCCTCAATGTTGGAGATAAGTAGACGTGTTTCCTACAGGTAGCTGTCCTCTCCAAAAGTTTCCTCTACTCGACCAAACCGTAGCTCACGAGCCAAATCGGCAAGGGGCCCAAAGATCTGGTTGACACCTAGAGCCTGAGCTTCTTGAGCGATAGCTTTTGCCATCTTCTCAACTAGAGCCGGATTAAAAGCACAAGCATGGGCGATGGGCGAGTTGAAAATAGTGGCTTTTGGAATCAGAAAGCCATGTATGCCTTCTGACTGGACCCAGGCAGGAATTCCGAGCGTCGTGTTCTGTAGTAGGTAATCCTGCCCAGTCTTGATTCCATCGCTAAGCGTTTTCCACGGCACTGCGAGGCCGACGTAGAACGAGCCACCTCGGGACTGCATGCTCCATTCAAGACCAGTCTGATTGAAACTTCCATCTGTGATGTTGATCCAGTTTCTTAAATCCCCCTGGCTCAATTGAGAGGCCTTGTCTTGTAAGTTCATTCGAGACAGCAAGTCGGCCACGCGATCTTCGACTGAAGCCGACGAATCCTTGTAGAGCGGCGCACTGTCACTTCTCAATCTAGCCAGCGCTACAGCCGTCAACGAGGCAAGACAGACAGAGACGGGAGACCGCATCTTAGGTGCCGGACCAGACACTGAGGTGCGTAGGCAGCTTGGAGACCGCCCCAAGATCGTTCTTTTACGGCATGACAATGACTTAATAATGCAGCTGCGTACGTATACCTGGCCAGTGTAGTCACATTCAAGCCAACTCATTTGATGACTGACGGGGGAATAACCTCCGCACCCCCCTAAGCCCCGGATAGTTCTAGCTACTGTAGTAGTAACAGTGGCCTGAGCTTCCCAGTTATGCCATCAACAGTCCAAGGTCTCTTCTTTGCCATTCGACAAGGCTACTGGATCGTATTTCCAATATGCCCACAATTACAACCCGGCATGCAGGCGCTCGGCCAGCGGATACATTTTAGGATAGAAAAAAAGGACACAACTCTAAGTGCAGAGCAGAGAGTTAAGGTCAGATTAAGAAGAAGAAAGTAGTTACTCTTTTAATTGGTGGGGGAAGATTCCCCGCCATTCGACCCGTCTTAGGCAGTTTATCGACATACTCGTTCGCAATTGAACCGACGACTTGTCACTTATGTACCTCCAACTCTGCTGCTAGCGTTTAGAATTCATTCTAACTAAGTACCTAACCTAAGAACTATAGTCGAACTCAGTTCGTCGCCATAATCCTCTAGGCCAATACCAATCAAGCAATCGAATGATTGGCCGTTGATGGTACCAGAGTAAGGTTAGGTATTAGGTGTTGGTAGTTTGGACCCAGGACCATTCCCATCGGATCTGCCAACCCGCCAATGGCGGTCGTAAGCTTGAGTGCGATTTCCATGGTTGTCTTCTAATATTATCGAGTGGCTATGATACGCTACTTTAGGTAGGTACCTCCATTAAGCAGTTTTAAACAAAGGAAATTTACAAATAATTAACACGTAACTATTTTCGACTGTACTATCTCGGCCTCGTCGGCTCGTCAAAGCGTGATGCTGCGTTAAGTACATTCATGCCTGTTGACAATACTAACTAAATGCAAAATAAGGAGAGAGAAAGAATGATATGATACGATGTTGGCTAGTTATATAAGCCATTAGATGTTGTACAATTTGAAAGGGTATATGCTTTTATACGACGTTCCTTAACCCAACACCACTGCTCACCCAGAAAAAAAAGTTATCCATTAATACCTTAGCTCGATGCGCGTGAAGCGCTTTTTCATCGAATCTTCCAGCCAGTCCCTGTCCTGCGATTGAGAAACCTTGCGCTTCCACATGCCTTGCTGGCTGAAGTTGAGCTTAACGACAACCTCGGAAACGGGTTTCCGGGGATTGTGGTGCACCACCATGTCAACCTCAGCCTTGAACGAAGATGATAGGGTCTCCGGAGCGGAGCCCCACAGACCCTCTGTGGCAGTAGGCCCGGCCTTAGTTGGCCTTTGCTTGGCCCAGAGAAGAGGTGCGGAAACGATTTCACGAGTTGCACCTCGCTTCGACTTCTGAGGTTCGATTGCAGGGTGGACTATGCTGGCGGTCGTCTCCATGGAGCCAAAGAACACGGGATGTCGAACGGTAACGTCAAAGTCGATAGGTTGAGGTACGGAGTTCTTCAATTGTCTCTTGGACTTTCCGCTTTGCCTTAACACCCTAGGGCTAATGGCCGGATGGATTGTTTCGGCCGTGGTACTGAGAGATCCCATGAATACGGGATGGCGGACAGCGACATCATAGTTGGTGGTCTGGGTTGGCTGGCTCTTGACAATAACCTCCTGGAGCGCAGCATCCCAAAACTGTGCGGGGACGGTTCTGAGAGGGCCCCGCGAGTATCTGAAATCGGGGTAGGAAGAGGCCATTATAGCCTTGTGGAGTGCGATGGACCACTCGCGGGGTGAAGCAGCTTTGCGAACGATTTTGGGAACAATGTGGCTTGCCTTAGTAGCTGCTTGAAGCTCTGCCATCCAATCCCGAGGATACGAAGCTCTTAGGGCAACCATACTTGTAGCGGGATAACTTTCTGCGACGGCTTCTCGCAGCGCGTTATCCCAGTTCGCGCGATACGCAACACTGGGGCGGTATTGTTGACGGATAGGGGTGTGGGCCGGTTTTCTGTGAGGGACTTCGTCCAAGTTCTTTACAATAAATTCCTCGGGTACCTCTAGCACCGCGGAGACTTCAGATGATACTTTCAGAGTGGGAACCTCGGGAACCTCAGGTGCTTCTGATTCCTTCCTCTTCTTTCCAAACCAGCCGCTGAAGAAACCACCAGCGCTCTTGGCAGAGGACGCCTTTGTGGTACTCGTCTTAACCGACGACGAATCAGTCACAGGTGATGAGGGAGGCGAGCTCGCCGTTGATACGGAAGCGACAGAAGGGCTTCGAGGTCGTACAGAAGCAATAGTAATCCAGTCTAGCTCAACTGAGGTAACCTGGCTGTTAATCCAAAGACGGGTTGACTCAACTTTTGGAAGGGGTTCGTTAACAAGACGGGGTCTTCGGATCATTTGAAGTGCAGCCGGTTCAGTCGAAGTCGTTCTAAAGACTTTGCGGTTCGGGTCGAGTTGGAACAAACCGGACACGACAGGAAATGCGGTAGGCTTATTCCACAAGGAAACCATTGACACGGAGACGGGAGCTGATTTGGGCTGTGTTTCCCAGAGAGTTGTGCTTGTCAAGGTTGCTAGATTATCCCTCATTTTGCGAGGCTTTCGGGTCATGTTGATTGCGGCCGGAAGTTGAGAGGTCCTGCGATAATCAACTCTGACGGTACTGACATCAAATAAACCCTCATTATCCGAACTTGAAAATGCTAGAACAGACCTCTCCCATAAGAAATTCGCTTCAGTCGATGCTACGATCTCTTCGGGTACAGGGAGCGGGTTAGAGACAGAAATGGGAAGCTCATGTTCTTGCAGCTCTCCAGACCAAAGACTAGTTGTTGTCAGGGTTGGCAATGGCTTGTTGCTCGAACGAGACTTTTTGGACATAGAAATAGAAGCTGGGACCTTTGAAGTTCTCCGGTAGTTGTACCTCGGGATGCTGGCATCGAATAGGCCATCGTGGTTAGACTCTAGTCTAATTTGCGGCTTCTCCCACAGAGGAACTTTCTTAGCCTCTAGGTTCGCTCCCGCCTTGGTAGAACGAGAGGTTGGCATGGCGGATTGCTTAGGAGTAAACAGCTGGGGACCACGGGCGGATGGCAAGGAGGCCAGGGTTTTCTTAGACCATAGGCTGTTCGTTTTCAGGGCTGTCAATGGCTCCTTAGCTGTACGAGGGGCTGTCTGCATCGAAACGGCGGCAGGTTCCTTCTCGGTTCTGCGATAATCAGATCTAGAAGCGTTGCTATCGAACAAGCCGCTACTTTCAAAGACTAACATAACAATGGGCTTCTTCCATAATGACGGAGCATTGGTTATAGTTTCTCTACCCCAGAGAGCTTTTGAGGTCAATGTTTCCAGGGGCAGGCATTTTTCCATCGCCCGAGGTTTCCGGGTCATTGAGAGAGCAGCAGGGGCCTTCGAGGTTTTGCGGTAGTCCACTCTGAAGCGGTTAACATCGAATAGACCTATGGCTTCGGAAGCCAGGGGAGATACGGGTCGCAGCCACAGCAACGACTTGGGAGGTGCAGAAGCTTTCGTCTGCGAAGAGACAATGGTCTTGCCATAGGCTGACTTGCTCATATTCCAGAGTAGCCCAGTGTTAGGCAGTTCAATGCTCTTGATTGCCAGATCCCACAATTGGTTGCTTTGGATGGGGCTAATTTCCGTGAAGTGACTAGCAGAGCGAACAACTCCGGCTGTTTCTGTAATGTAACGTTTCCAGGTCGCAGAATCTGGCTGCGGTAGACCGAAGGCGCGGTGACTTTCCAAGGTTTGTGGTAGGGCTGTCCATAATTGAGATCGAGAGAGGACATGCTTGGAGGTCGGAAGGGATAATCGATCTACCGGGATAGGCTCCTCCTGCATTATGCCATTGTCGTGATAATCTCCAGCTAGCGTCTCGGGGACGTAGCTAGCAGGCATTGGAGAGCCCACGGATCCTGAGACCAGCGGTAGAGGAAACAAGCTGTTCTTTGAAGGCAAGTTCTCAGTCTTAAGCAGGCTTGCAATCTCCCAGAGAGTATTTTCATCAAAGTCATCTCCCTCACCATCACTGTCCGAGAAATCATCAAAGTTATCGCCTTCCTCCTCTGCCTCGTAGTCATCAAAGAAAGATGTTGTGAATTCATCGGCTTCCAATTGTCTTGACCTAGCGTCCAAGGAGGCGTTTAGAACCGAGCCTCCTGTTGTCATAGTCCCTGGTAGGGCCATGTATGTACGGGTTGGCTGAGGCTGGATAGTGGCATGCTCGCTCTTCTCACCCCAAGGGAACTGGAAAATGCCTAAAGTTCCCCGTTTATTCGGTAGGGGTTCTGGGTTTTCCAGAATGTCAGGCAAGAGAGTCACCCGCTTATTCTTTCTAGGTGGGCGCATAGTCACTGGGCGGGTGGTAGTACCGCTGGACTCCGAGTGTTCCGATGGAACGTACTTCGTCCATAACCCATTAACAGCACCTGTGCTGCTAATTTCAGCGGGCTTCTGCCATAGCTGCGTGCTCTCGATCGGCAATGAGTCTAGGGTCTTTCTGATCGCTGGACGTACGGACAAACCAGGAAGTTCGCGGGCCTCGTTGGTCACGTGAGGCTCCCTGACTACTCCTACCCAAAGACCAGAACCAACTGGGAGTTGGACAGGTGACTGCTGTTTCCAGAGCTGATGCGCTTTAGCCACTGGCTTGTACACCTTCGGACTTAAAAACTGTACACTGGCAGGAAGTTCATTCTCGTATTCAGACTCGTCGGTATCGGGTGGGCTTGGACTACCAAGCGCGGCCTTGGAAACAGAGAGGAAATTGAGATTATTCCGCTTCATGATTAGGTCGGGTGTGCTTTTCATGTATTCCATCTGAGCCTCGGCTAGACGAGCTTGCCAAATGCTAGCATGCGTGTTCTCAGAGCTCGTCCCAGAACTCTGAGAGGAGGGTGTGCCAGTGCTAGTCTCAACTCTAGATCGGATAGCACTATTTCGTAAAGACGCTCTTCGAGATGCTCTACGTTCAGCAATCGAAGGAGGTCGGGAATCCTTTGACGGTGACGTCTGAATGCTCGACATTGAGTCACGATCAAGACGGGTTTGCCACTTATTCTCTAGCTGGCCCATCTCGCGTTCTATGTTCTCTAGGAGCGCCAGGCGCTGTCCTTGGCTGTCTACTGACTCTCGGTTTGGCTGGTCAAACCGCTGCAGTTGGGCTTGAATCATCTGATACGCTGCCTCGGGCGATTCCAGCGGTGAAGGCTCCGCCGCTTGAACTACAATCGCTCTTTTAATACTTCTCCCATTCAAAAGCAGAGGAGCCGGCGGAGGCATTTTCCTTAATCGCCCCTTGTCCTTTCTAGTCGAGAATGCAGGTAATTCCTCGCCTATCCGATGATGAAATACCGGAATCTCGAGCAGCACTTTTTCATCACTGTGAAGAAACTCTTGGTTGTCGTCAACTAACATCGCCATTGTAGCCTCGCTAGTGATATTTGCAGGAATGCTCTGCTTGATTTGTTCTGACTCCTTTCGGATATATGTTGAGCGGGCATTAAGTCGTGCTTGCTGGACATCCACAGGTACAACTGGAGAGTGTACAGAGCCCCAAACAGTGCTTGCGTCTTCGTCTCGGAGCCTGTTTTCACTCTTCGTCACAGAAGACATGCTGAAGTGGCTCTCTACCGGAATGACTGGAGACGATTTGCGATTTGTCTTGCTGTGGGATGGACGATTCTGTCTTTCGTTCTCGGCTGATATTCCGGGGAGCCAAGACTGTCCCAGCTCATCAACTGCATTGCGGGAAGCATACCGCTGTGGGATATCCTCAATCCCAAGAATGCTCGTAGTTCGTATGGAGCTCCTGTCTGTCGTTTTAGATACTCTCCTGTCGCTGTTGGTTTCCGGGCCGGGAACACCCTCGACGACGGGTAATTGTGTATCCTTCGTATAGGCTACCGGCACGAGCGGAATCTCAGGCACCTCAGAGCGCCGCTTATTTGATGTCGTTGAAGGAGCGCTCAGGGGAGCAGCAGGGTACATAAAGTCCATCTTCTCATCGAATGTCATGCTCTTTGTGTCATTTGGAAGGGGCCTTGCCGCATTCCCAGCACTTTTAGGTGGTGGCGGTAACGGCGGTAATTGAGTAGGGCTTCCGGGCATAGACTGGAGGATGGACTTCCTGCTTGCAACTGAACCACTTGATTTCGACCGCTTATGCCCGTGCGGCGAGAGTTCAGCTGGGAAGACTTGGCGATCTTTGTCTCCCTTTCTGGGAATCGGGCGCGGACGGTTGACTACCGACCCAGCGGAATCCAGAGCTGTAATCGGCGTTTTCGATGCCCCTTGGACAATATTATTTACGGCAGTTGGATCATCGTAAACAATATTGTTAACGAACAGTACAGTTTCTTGTCTCTGATTTTTAGCTTCGTCTGTCATAGATCTCATAGCTTGGGCGCGGGGATTCGAAGGAAGTCCTATGGTTGGGCGTCGCTGAAGCGGAGTTTTCACAGGCTCAGGAGCCTTAGGCGATTGAGGTGGTTCACGAGGTCTTGGGATAGGTATTCGAATCGGCTCACCAGGCCGAATAGGCTGGAATGTTGCAGGGATTGGAGGCGCAGGAGGCTGGCGCGGTGACCTCCTTCTGATTCTTTCAGCCCCGGGTGACAATTCCGATGAAGTGGAAGATGCATTTGCTTCGACAGATAGACCACCGGATGTCTTAGTAGTCTTGGTCGAAACAGACCTCTCCAATTCCGATGATGACGAAAACGAGGGTGCGACTTCTTTCCGCCTCATGCTCGCTTCCCTAGCAATCCTTCTCTCCTCTCCTACACCATTTGGAGGTTGAGGAGCTGGTCGTTGCGCGATGAGAGCTGAACCGCGTTGTGCTATTTTGGTCCGTCGTTCCTTTTCATTGCTAGCGGCAGTGGCCAAGTCGATTGTGGGGATCCTGTTAAGGGGATTTCTCATACCTTCCTCTTCCTTGAGGATCGGGTTTGAGATGACGAGCTTGCCTCCCGAAGCTTTCGCCCATGCATTTCCTTTGTTGGCTTTCTTTTGAGAGCCACTCATCTCCATGGGCTGAAATCCACCAATGCCATTCATAACACCCCCATCCCCTGAGACATACGCGGAAATGACCGTCGTATTCAGAGCTTTTACATCTTCGTAGCGAGATGGAGGGTAACCTGCGGAATCCGAGGATGACAGGTCTCTATCACGACTAATGTCACGGGTGGTCGGAGAGTCTGGTCGTGGCGGGGGCGGGCCTCGAGGTGCAACGAGCGTCCCCGAGAGCATAGTAACCAATGCTTCATAATATTAGCAATTAAGGAATGGCATCATGAATCAATAATACATACCAACTAGGATTGCCAGGCCGAGTGCGGGGAGTGTCGTCTTGAATACCAGCTCGGTTGTTTCCATGCCTAGTAGTAAGGTCACGCTCATCTACGAAATCATTAGCACCGAAATGAAAATATCAGGTTAGGGGAACCAACCCCAATCCATACTGCTAGTCCAATGGTAACCAAAGTAACGCTCTTTCTCCTGTTTGGGACACCTTTAGTCGATCCGGTAGACAAAATTTGGACGGCCGCCGAAGCAACGATGACGACATCCAACACGATTGCAACTACAGCGACGGGTAGCACGCTAGATACGGGCGCACAAGTAGGGTTGAAATCGCTCCTTGTTAGTCCTACGAAGGCGACGCCCACGCCGAACCGGCCAAAAATGAGGAGTTGCGACATAACGGTCCAAATTTTCTTCCCCTCCGTTCGAACCGCCCATACCAAATATTGTTCGACAAAAACCCTTCCTAGCTGGTCGAAGACAGACGAAAAAACTACTACAATTTGGCACGTGGACGCTGCTGTCGGCTCGATGATGGTGGCGAGGAACTCGACCAATGCCCAAGCTGCTGAAGATGTGAGAAACAATATGAGGACCAGCCTCAGGCCGTCCCGAAAAATTGCTGAACCGTGGCCTATAACATATAAAACCAGGGCAGCTGACGCCGCGTTGAACAGTATACCAAAGAAAAAGGCGGCCAGTAAGGCCTGAGTTGATCCTGTGGCCGCCATAACGGCTGTGGCACGGGATATATCGGCTAGAAAAGAAGGTAGAAAACCCACTCAATGGGTATTTCAAAAGTATTATATAAAATATCAACTAAGAAGCGAATGAAATCATGTTGACGTGAACGATGGTATTACGGCGCCATGATGGTCGACACTGGCGATAGTCGGGGCCAACGTCACAAAGAGAAAGAGGAGATAGGGCCACGACGAAACTAGATTGGAGATATTACGAAGTAGGGGAAGTGGTAAGCACTCGGCTACGAGCGAGGGTTCCCTCAACCCATCTGTACGAAAATGGGCTTCTGCCGTAGTGGGTTAAGGTCGGTGATCCTCAAACATGGAGCTTGCAGGGTCGTGTTCGAGGTCACTCGATAGACCCCACACGTCCATGAGGGCTAGGTGGATGATTGGGTCAATGTACAAGGCTGAGAAGTCCCAAGACCGCGGACCCTTGTCAAGGATACCCTCATTTGAAACCTAGATCGTTACAATCGACATAGAAGATTCTTACTACAATGTAAATTTATGTCCTTTTTTTAGAGCAAGGCCTCGACCTGTTGTGACAGAAGAAACAAGACACAGATCTCAATACCTCAGCCGCATGGTCAAGGGTTGAGTGGCCATGACGCAAAAATGAACTGGCTGACTACCTAGTCAATGTTTCCGAGATGTCGATATCGATCTGACCCCTCAAAGATATATGTTACGAATATTCAGATTCTCGCCTCGTAATTGACTGCATAGTCCAACCCGAGTTGCGGCAGAGCGCACAGACCCATCGAAGTGGTTACAATTCCAATTTAACAAAAAGGGCAGAATTTTACAGTAGCCAGGAGATGCTCTTCTGTAACTGGTAATGGAAATCATGGGCTGTAAATCATACAGCTGCGAACCATGGATGCATTGCCAGTGTTCGTCAATTAGGGGGGTTGACCCGTAGCAACATAAGGTAAAATCGAGATGTGAGGTGGGAAAGGGGAAGAAAAAAGGATGCGGGATGCACGGAGCACTGATAAATATCGGCTGGACTTATAATGGTGGCATTTCCATGTACCTATGTACTTTATATGGGGCCGCGAGAATACGGTACGTGCATGTACCGCCTGAAGAACTTGCCATGTTTTCGAGTGGAAGACAAAAATGACATAATCCACCTCGGTACCTACCTATCCACCAGGTACAGTATACCCCCTGTAATAATGTTAGTCTCCTATCCGAGCTTCTACTTCATGCGCATTTCGAGATATGTACATACCTTTATATCAAAGGAAATAGCATATTTTACAGCTATAGAAAACAAGTTAGAAAATTTTAATAATAAATTCTAACTTATACAACACCTCTACTGTCGAGATTTCAAACCTTTTATCATCACTATACTATTAGCGAGTATAATAGTAATATTTCTCGAAACATCAGAACCCCAGCGTAAATCGGTAGAAGCTCGGACAGGAAACTAACATTATTACAGGGGGTGTACTGTAGGTAGGTTAGGTCTGACAATAAGAAATGTATGTATTGGCGTTATTTCAAGATGACACATTAAACCCTAGATGAACCATCCAGCTCAGATCTAGGCCAACCTACCCTGTACCAGATCCTGGCTTCGGACAACGACTATCCCCCACAAATCCTTCGGCGGGAAGTTCAGCCCTCGATGCTGGAGACTCTGGTAGCTCTGCGACTACCTCTGATTGTGCTAGCAACTTGCTCGTTGGCTTTACAATCTTAGATCCTAGCTCATTCGAGACCAGATCCGGACTTTGCCGTCCTCGAACCGACTGTGCGTACGAATGTGCTTAGAGAACTTGTTAGGCCTTGATTTTTACTCAGAATCAAAAATCTAAGTGTTGTGCTTACTTGTATGAAAGACATCCTCACTCATCATCTGCCGTGGGAATCCGCTAATGGGTAAAGTTGTCTCTCCAGAAGGGTAAGGCGTCGTCTGCAAACACAGCGTTATCTTGGTTACCGAGTGCTCTTTCAGCGCGTTGATTCTTTTCGGCTCTATGTCTAAGTAACCTCGTTGATTAATGTCACGAATCATAGTTTCGGTAAGCACGATTTGATGTGAAACCGACCCAGGTATGTCATCTTCTATGAGGAAATAAGGCTCGAAACTTCCTTTTAGATGCGACCTGAGGAACCCTCCTAATGCCTTCATCTCATCAGACGAGTTTTGAAACCTGCAGAGTATAGATCCTAAAGAATGCTCAGTTTAGTGCCTTGAACCCTTGTGGAGGAGTATAGACACCTTTGCACGTATAGCCGAATGTGGTCTGTTTAACGGATCCAGGGTCTTTTTCGAAGAAGAACACGCTGGATACCAATCTATGTGCTGTTTCTCTGATTTCTGGCATATTTTGCTGCAGCACTTCCTCAGCTTCCCGCTCAATTTCATCTATTCTTAGTATGTCATCAAATTTCGGCCAGGGTATATTGAGCTCCGGAGAAATGCGAATGCAGCGTCCACTTTCCTCCGCAGACAGTCCATTCATAAACTTGTCCCAGATTTGGTCGCGCTTTTGATAGTCGTCGAGCTTTTTATATACCTTTCTAGTAGGCTTGAACGAAGGAGGCTTTCGAACTAGTTTAGTCGAAGACATGCTAACCGCAGTCGAAGCATCCGTGCTTGGGCGAGGGCTTCGATCCTTATCTCTTACATTTCGTCCACTACCGACCGAGAGCATGATGTCCGGTGGCAAATTAGCAACATCACTCCATACCAGTTTTGCCTCGTGTTGTGCCACCCAAATTGGACAGTCATTATGAAAGCTATCATCAAGATATTGACTTTCGGTTTCTAGTTTTCGAAAACTCTTGAAGTAAGGAGACATGGCGGATGTCGCGCGAGCACTTTGCTTGTTAGTTAGATTCACCTCAGAAAATGTATCCCAGCTTACGCCTCCCATATTTTCACCTCATTACACGGTTTATCTGGACGTATAAATTTGTAGGGAAGCTCTAGACGCTGTCAGCATCTCTGAGGCAACTATGGCCAAAGGGGTAAAGCCTACTTTCAGTAGTAGGATCCGGTCGGTTGTAATTCGTAAATATTACAGCCTGTTGCTCTATGGCTGTCGTGGAAGTAACGGCGACTCTAGGTTGAATTTCGTTTTGAGGGCGGATAGCTCCAAAAAGATTCTGGTCGGAGAACTTGCTTCTCAGTTCCTTCTCCAAAGGTTGCGTCTTGTATATGCTACCATGGTAGAAGCTTGTCAGATTTTCTAAGAGCGGTACGCCTATCATTTTTCGCGGTGTACAGGCCTCCTTGTATATAGCTTTGAACTCTTTGATGGTCTTGTGAACTGACCAACCCTTGACCCCCAATCCTAGAGCTATGATTCCCCCAGCACTTGAATAACCTGTTAGCTGCGTGTTCACATCTACTAGGGCTCTCAGCTTGCCTCGTGCCAACAATTAGATCGAAGAATAGTCGAACGGGTAAACCCGACCCTAGTAGCTTCTCGATGGCTTGGAGAACTTTAAGTTCTATAATCCCGCTAATACCGCCGCTGCTGAATTGTTAGTATACGTATCATTAATATGTCCAGTTCGCTCTTACCCATCTAATGTATTGACATGTCGTGTTAGAATGATAGGCATATTATCCTGGTTTTCTACGGCTAGGAAAATATGCTATGTGAAAAGAACAAGATAGAACGGTCTGACTTACTGTAAAAAAGTTAGCTATTGCAAAAGAAAGAATTCGAAACATGACTCGGGAAACACAGGTTTAACACAATATTTGTTTATACGTACCCAAGACAAAGTACTCGGACACCAGCACGTAGTGGTTTCGTCGCTATAACCCAAGGAGGATCTGCTATTATATCCCGGACATGAAGAGGACAACGTTTTATCTCAACGGTAGTCCTTGAAGATATACGGCCGTAAGTCTTGACACACGAAATGCACAGTACGTGACCGCATGGCAAGGAACATTCGGGCAACTCTCTCAAGCATGAGAAGCAAGCAGAGTGGCTGATGAAATCTGAAAGATTTCCCAAAACATCGTAAAAGTTGTTGATGCGCTCCCGATGCATAATTGAGGCAATTTGAACTACAACAACATGCCAAGTCAGCTATTCTTCGTTCTTGCAGTAGATGCTAAATATTCAAAACACTTTGAAAGATATGTTATGAACTGCAAGTCTTTAGGGAGTGTTACCGCTGGTTCTGCCCGGAAGTTTCTGGCCCAGCTCGTAGGCTGCGCTTTGAAGATTGGCAAGATGATCTTGAATTAATTGCTTCCACTTTGGAATAAATGTTGCAATATCGAAATTCGACTCGTACTTTCCGTGGCCAATGATTTTGCCATGTCTAGTGGATTGAAACATGTCGAGTTAGTATTCGAAGCCTAACTCTCCGGAAAGATCAACACATTTCCCTGGTTTACCTAACCTAGGGGGATATGGGAGGTGGGAACAATATGATAGAAGTATCTAACTTACTACTAGAAGTTAGCGGAGTGTTTCGAGAATGGAGGTTGAATGACGATGCAAAATGCTTTTATACATACCTCATTCTGATGCCCCTTGGGATTATGCCCCGACTTTACATTACAGCAGCGCCCATGCTCTTTCCGATAGACTGGATTGCGGAATTTGCATGGCCAGTATAGGTCTGCAAAATTCTGGAGAGCCGATACACATAGTTCGGCATATGCATCGCTCAACAGCCGTGTAGCAGTACCTAGTATGTTTTGACGAACGGCGTCAAACATAATTGCTGATGCAATCATCGGTGCTATTCTTTGAAATATTTTATTAGCATCACCCCGAAGAACCTCGCTGTTAGCGTAGTCCCTTATAGACACGGCCAGATGGAGGATGTTCCCTTCGAAACTACGTGAGACGGGATTGTGGCGCAAGGCCTCCCTGACAAAGTCAAATGGCGATTCTAAATTTCGAGTGAAATGATCATAAGAAGCCTGGAGGTAGAGTTGAAGCATCTCGGTATTCGCTAGCATCCTAGCTTGTTTCTTCTTCAGGTGCGAGGCGGCGCAACGCGTCCTGATTAGATCGAAGAATTTTATGGCTTGCTGTTCCATCAGCGTATATGAACCTTGACGAGGAATTCTGATAACCGCAACGGAAGCATAGTATTGCTTGAGAAGATGTTCCGTACTTTCAATCTCTTTGCCACGCTTGCGCCAGATTTGTACATATTCGTCAAGAGCTGGTTCTCGCGTGATCGCGTCCCGGATAGCTGTCATCAGCATGTTAGTAGCCGTCGTCACGTCCCATTCCTCGTCGTTGACATCTTCCGTGGCATTAAGGACAATTATTGCATGCGGAAGAACTGGTTGATTAATTGATTTTTCAACCGAAGCTGCACCCCATTGTAACAGCTTGTTGAGCCCGATAGACTCAAAAGACCTTTGAGAATGAGTAACATTTCCAAATGACAATCGGATAATATTACCTTGTATTTCGTATTACGAAGACCACCACGTCAGAAAACAGATAGAGGATTCTTGGATATAGTTGAGAGACTGTATACTCTCTCTTTCGCGTTTGGGGGCTATTTGCCCAAGTAATATATCGCTGCGAGCTATGCCTAAACTGTAGTAGCTTGCTCATATCCCTCTGAGACGAGTGCGAGTACTTTGGAGTTTCTGGTGTTAAACGGCCTTTTCCGTTTTCGTCTTGCGAGAGATCTCTTAGTGCTCTAGGCATTGCCTCGCCTCCATTGAGACCCTCGCAGTCTACTAATAGCAAAGGAGCATTGGTATGGAAAGTTGAGGGTTCTGCGTAGAGATGAACGTCTCCTGTGGTCGGAATATAATCGTTACTTGACGATGTGACTGGGGAATAGTAGCTCGAGCCATGCGATCCGTTTAGATCCTGACGATCTATAAGAAGCTTGATCAGAGTGCTCTTCCCCGCTCCTACCTCTCAGTTAGTCATACTCGTAAAACTGAACGGCCTAGATAGGTACTGTTGGCCCATTATGAGGGTAATACATAATGACTCAAATGATTGGAAGGAGAATGCTCTTAGATAGCCTAGCTAATTAATTCCAAAATGGATATACCTGTTTCTCCTATGAACGAGACAAGTTGCGGATATTGATCGGTGATTTCACCTGCGTGGCTACCCGTAATCGCAGCGAACCTTCCATAATCTTGGAAGACAGGATGACCGGAAGAATCTCGACCGAAGCCAAACCAAGTCGTCTCTCGGTCTTGAATGAGTTGTGTATGGAATTCTGCCTCTGTGCGTACAGGCTCAAAAACTTGACGGAGCCTTTGGATTACTGCTGGATCGGCTTTTTCATGAGGCTTTCCGCCCCCTAGGATCACATTTAGTAACACATTCTCTAACATTTAAACCCGCCCGATCAAGTGGCTGTGAGCTACCATAACCCAAGAGTGGTGACAAAAGATTATCCTGTCCTCTCAATAGATCGAGAGAGAGCTGGAAAGACAAACGCTAGCAAAGGCAGAACTCACAGCCAACGCCACCGCGAACGTGAAGAACCCAAGTTGACCAACAGGAATCACAAAAAGCCAGACAGTTACATTGAACGCATGTAAAAGTTTTTATCGACGCTATACCGCATGTATGACAAGGCTGAGAGATTGTGGCAGGTCCTTGATTCGAGACACAAGCCATCCCGTTCGCAACGACAGACGCGTATAGATGTATGTAAAGACTATCAAGATAGAAATACGAATGTTAATTGACGCCCTAGGGGATATCATTTTGATAGATCGGTAGGGGAGAGCCTTCAATAAAAAGGTACGAGACTAGGCGCAAGCCACCGGTAAGATGGCGGAGTATTTGCTACAGGCCATTTCGGGGGCTGTTGCTAAACAAGGATAGAGACCTTGAGACATCTAAGTCACACGAATTAATTAATAAAAAACGAAATCATACGAGAATGAAGCGGCTGGCTGGTGCCGAGGCTGTGTAAAAATAAAAATAAAAGCCTAGAAACATGTACTTAGGGTGGTCGCAAACATGGCTTAGTATTTGAGAGTGTGTCACCTGTCAGTTTTGCAAGCGATCCCTCCCGCGGCTGAAGATTTGTGTAGCCTAGGAGGGCGGCAGGCAGATGCCAGTTAATTACGAAGCGTGCAATACTTCATACTGTATGTGAGAACGTTGGTACTTTCCTAGAAACTGCTCTCTACTTCGTCTGTGACGATTGTAATTCTCTGAATACTAGAACATACCTCGCAACTGGGGATAATCTTATGCTATAAGATCGGTGTGTGACTAGGAAGTGCTTGTCAGGTAGCATCAAGGTGTATTTCTTCTGTCGCGGTCCTCTTGACACTTATTCAAAAAGTAAATGCGAGAGGAGAGAGAGTGTGTGAATGACTTCTAATGGGGAGTAACCTCTAGCGTAGAAATATACCGAATTGTGTACCTGCTTATAATATTCTCGGCTTCATATAGTAGCTGGAGAACACAACATAGGTAGTGATGGGTAGTTTGGCGATGATCGAAACAATTGGTCAGAGAACAGCCCGTTGCCTATTAGGATATGTGTGCGGAGCGCGGAAACTTGCGGCTACATGTAGAGTTAATTCGCGGCGCCGTGATAGTCGGGAATGGATTGGCGGTCGACCGTCTTCTACCTGCTACTAAGAACGCGAATACTCGTCCAGATAATCTATTATATGATGGAAGAGCACTGCGGACCATCTATTGCCCTAAGCGAAAATTGCTTTCGTGGGTGATGGCGATCGCTCTGCGAGTTCAACGTTGGCGCAGTTCGCGTAGGCAAGTTCGGTAGCATCATCACTTAGATAGGTACACAACCGGTCCAAGCCCGTCCATAGTAAAAGATACACCGCCTGGGAAACGGGTTCGAAATCTCGGGATCTACTCATAAGTGTGCCTGTGGCTGATCTCATGGATTACCTACATACCTAGGTTGGTACATGCCTTAGCTATAGGCAGCTTAAGCACTTATATCCACCCTACGTAACGTACCTAGTATCGTGTTCCGAATAGCTATACCACTGAGAGACGCGCTAATTACGGAAACAATACGTTTGACTGTATAAGGTATATATTGAGATGGAATAGGTGTTGGATGTTGGTGGTGCCTGTGCCTGGGATCTAGCTCTAGGGGGTAAGGTTGCAAGGTTCGATTGCGTGAAGAGCCGCAAATCGGGAGTTTTTTGGGTTAAAACGGATGCCGACTACGAACTACCTAGATATAGTAGTACATTTTTCATCGCTGGTTGATATGTAGGTATGGAAGGTTAGGATTTAGTTTTAGCCTCAAAGACAAATCTAGACAAGAAGGGTTACCACAATGTTTTTGGAGCTCGGGAATACTAAGGATGCCTGTAATGCTTTTCAGCATTACGCAGCACTATTGCCGGCTACCTACATGGGATCTAATGCCTCTCGGGTGAGAGGTGGGATGTGGGAAGCGTGGGGGATTTGTCACCTGGACATGCTAGAGATACTAATCTCACGATATTTTGAAAAACAAAAACCTCACCGATGTGGAGTGGACTGGACCCCACGAATCTGAGGTATATTTGACGCATAATCTCCGCATGGATTGGGTACCCTTATCCTTGTTGAGATGTCCCCAGAAAACATCCATGTTCTTTTGACTTCAGGGCGGAACGCAGATATCGTGAACATTCCGGCGGTGTGGGCGTACCTCATTCTAGCTAGTATTCAATATATTTAAGTCGTATTTTCGTCGCCGATGGGAATAGTGGGTAAGTAGCAGATTTTTTCAGATTTGCGGGTACAGAGGAAGCCTTTCTTTGCACGAAATGAGCAGAGTTAAATGTAATTGAGCTCGTGCACCGCGTCGTTTATTAGGGAGACACACTTTGGATACTGCAGCTCGTTGGATGGATCCCGCAATGAATTAAAGAGTGGTTTGGCCAAGCTTTCAGCGTGACTTTTTAGGTAGGTACATCCACCCATGAGGGAAATTTTTCGATACTACATTAAGTCTTGTTGAGTCTTGTTGGACTTAAGAAATACATTTGATCCAGGTGCCTAAGCCTCTTCCGCTTAGCTGGAAACTTTCTTATAGGTACGTAGTATGTTTGCACAGTACTATGTAATAAAGCTGGCGTGACAGTGACGGCATCTCGCTGCGGTTCATAAGCCTGTGTGCGTCATTATTTCATGTCCTCCTCAATATCTGATCCAGTTGAATAAGGTTTAGTTTCAAATTTATTTAGAACCAGCCTAGAAGACCCCAAGCAAGCAGGCAAGGAGCGTAAGAGCGAGCTAAATGGGCACCCGCATCCATTCGGCTGCATGCCGGACCCAGTGAAATTGGCTAGCTGTACAGATACCTACAAGTTAGATGGCTCCATTGTTTCCAAATTTGGCCCCGTCGGGTCGGTTTTATAGATATGTACATAGGCTTGGCTTCGCCTATCACATACATACCTACATGTACATACATAGGTACCTACCTGCCTACATTATGTACATGTAGGCATTGCTTGGCGGGTTGCTAAGGGTTTACAGTAGGATGAATGGCCGTAGAATATTATAATATTCCTCACGCATGCGTGTAAAACGGACTAACTCTAGGTGTCCATATCTGATCTTACTTATCCCTTATGGTATTAAACCTCTTATATACCTCAGGTACTTTCTTAAGGTCTGTTCGATCCTCTTTACGTAGGTACCTATACCTTAGGTAGGTACCTAGCCTACATGTATGATGTAGGGAGGTAACAGTGCCGGAGTTAGCTAAACTAACCCTCGATTAATAGTGCCTAGGTATGTAGTGTTACGGTCCTATCGTTAGGTACATAGACTGTTGACGAAGACCCTTTTGTTCATATCTATCGTAAAAGGAAAATCAGAGTGAAAGTCTTGACAAGTGTCAGAAAAATTGCCCACATTTTGTTGAGGCAAGGAAATAATAAGCGATAGCGTACAGGTAGAAAAGGACCATCGGTGACCATCGCCCTCGAGCGAAGAGAACCTTTTTTCTTTCTTCCTTTTCCATTGATCCCCCCATCACCGTTCAAAGTTCTACTCACAGCACAAATCATCGTGAAGGTACATAAAACCTCAATTCTCACATTCTTGCATAACTCCGGGCACAAGCCTTTTCCTGGCCCCTGTCGAGTTCTCGAAACAACTGGCGAGACATTTTCCTTCTCCACCCCTACGTAGACGTCGCTACTACGGTACCTTTTTACCCTACCTAGCTGCCTAGCTGCCTTGGTAGGTACCTAGGCGAGCGGTCAGACGAAGCTGTGGGAGCTACTAAAGTTTAATATTTTGCTCTGACCGTGACAATATACCTTACTAGCTCACGATATCCAGCCAGCCTCCTTGTGAATTTGAATCCCCAATCAAACAGAGCTCGTCTTGTGACCTGCTCAAATCTCTCAAAAAACTCTGGGTCTGGGATTTCTTACCAACCTATTTCATCCTATACCATCCTATACCATACCTTACCTTGCCATAGGTACCTCAACACAGTACGGAGCTGCCCCCCGATTTCGGATTCTCTACAGTAGCCATTCATTCCCCTGACGGATCCCATAAATTGACACAGTTTGCCTTGTGCCCCAAACTGCAAAGTTCACTCATTGCTTTGTCATAGACTTTACTCCTGAACCTCGAAGCGAAGAACCTGAAAGGAATCTTATCACTTCCTACACGAATCAACTTATTCTACCCTTCTCTTCTATACCACACCATACCATACGCCTTCGCACGCATACACATTCGCAAGCATGTCCGGCCGATCAGCACTTCGCATCACCAGAGCCGCGGCTCCCCTGCTATCTAGCACCCGCGCATCCGCACCCGTCCCTAGAGTTTTCCCCGCGGCTCAGCGAGCATTCAGTCAGTCGTCCGTACGCTCTAAGAGCGATGTTGTACGCGAGACCGAAATTCCAGTATCGGTATACTCCCCAGACTCCAAGGGCGCTGCTGGCTCGACGAGCGACCATTTCTCAATCCCCGTGAACCGCGACGATGCCAAGCCGAAGCCGTTCCCTCCTCCGGAGGACACTGATGTTACGCCTCTTAACCAGAACGTCTACCGCCAAATGCCACCTACGATGCAGAAGATGAGCATAATGGACAAGGTCGTGATTATCACTGGGTAAGCTAGTAACCCCAACGCTATACATGCATCGATTTAGATAGCTACACCGCCTGCTTCTGAAACGGTTCGCTGACACGCAAGTACTACAGAGGTGCCCGAGGGTTGGGAAATTACATGGCCCGCGCCTGTGCCGAGGCCGGCGCCAAGGCACTAGTGATCTTCGATGCGAATCAGGAATTGGGTGACGAGGCGGCGGCCGAGCTGCACCAGAAGACTCAACTACCCGTGTCTTTCTTCAAGGTCGACGTTCGTGATGGCGCTGCTATCAATGCGGCAGTCGACTCCGTTGTCGAGACCTACGGTGCACCCGACGTGTTGATCAACAGTGCTGGTATCGCCGACTCCAACATCAAGGCTGAGACCTATGACCCGGCCATGTTCCGTCGATTGATCGACATCAACTTGACTGGCTCGTTCTTGATGAGCCAGGCTGTCGGACGCTCCATGATGGCTGCCGGCAAGCCCGGATCCATTGTCCTCGTTGCTAGCATGAGTGGTAGCATTGTCAACTACCCGCAAGAGCAGTCTTGCTACAACGCCTCCAAGGCTGGTGTCATCCAGTTCGGAAAGTCGCTCGCTGCCGAGTGGGCCAAGTACAACATCCGCGTCAACTGCATCTCCCCTGGTTATATGGACACTGCCTTGAACCGCGTTCCCGCCCTCGAGGCTCAGAAGAAAATATGGCGCTCCCTGACACCCCAGGCCCGTCTAGGCAACGTCGACGACCTCAACGGTCTTTGCGTCTTCCTCGCCAGCGATGCCAGCGGCTTTATGACGGGCGCCAACGTTGCCATCGACGGTGGCTACACCTGCTACTAAGCTAGCTACCTAGGTATTTTTTGCCTACTACTCTGTCCTGACGTGGGCATGTGCCGAGGCAATCCTGGTACGGCTGGGTGTGAACGCATTGCGGCTCTGGCTTTTTTAGCCGGAATCTGCGTACTACGTTGGCAGCACTAAGTACATGGAGTTGAGGACAAACGATTTGTGCATCGAGATCCGATGTGGGGGCTCGCGGAACTACCCTCAAGTGCGGTTACGTTGCGTTGGGGCATTGGGAGTAGTCTCGATTGGTTAAAAGGGCCTGTACGCATACTTGAGTATGAATACGCTTCTTCACCGAAGCCCGTCTGTTCAACCAATCCAGTCGCTAAAATATGCCTGGTGTGCGACGCACACTGTCGGGTTAACTCGTACACACCTGTGCACCTATCCCGGCCCCCCCTTCACTTATGTATATGAATGATCGGACTTCGGTTAGGTTCCACGGCAGCTTCACTGGATCTCGCTCTCGTTTCCTTTGCTTTATTGTTATTGAATTGATGCAGCAGCATAGACTTGACATACACCTGCATTAATCGTTGGGTTTCTGGAGTCGGTTTCACACAGCACACCATAGTGGGAAAAGCGGGAGGTTGATACCAAAAAAATTTCATAGAGGGCAAATAAGGAGAATTGCACGATGCTGTTGGTTTGAAAATGGACGGCGAAAGTCTAGGAGCAGACTGTGCTATTCTCCGATGGATATAACTACTGCTTCCTGTGTTTGGCTACGGACTAGGTAGGGAACAAACGGTACAGATACCTAGGTAGCCAGAAACATGTGTCTTAGTGCCCGCCCTCTCGCTGTTCGGCGAGGGGGATGGCGCTGGAATGGAATTGAAGTCGTACGCTTCCTGTTAATGACAATCTTGAGTACTCGGTGTCGTTTGGCGCTTCTCCGAATTCCGTTTCAGTGATGGTGTCCTCTGATTGTTAAAAATTTCTACCCACCGACACTTCTACTAATGTAGATGTCATGGGCTAATATCGGGGTTGCGTCGAAACGTCGTGTTCGTCAAAACCTAGCCGGCGGCCAGCCACTTTTGTCCACGGGTATTATTAGATGCTTAAACATGTAGGCTCGGTTCCAGTCAAACTAAGGCAACCAATGTGCCCCAAAACTAAGGGAGCACGTGTAATCGAAAAGGCTTGGTACTTTTCAACGACCTCCAAACCTAGGGCGCTTGCGAGGCTGTCACCGAAAGCGAACGTCCGTGACAAGTGGGCCTCTAGGTACCTAGGTTTAGCTACCTACATGTAGATAAATAGGTACTTGTAGGCAGGTATAATTCAACCTGCTTGCTACCTTGGTATTTAAATAAGCTTCAACTCATAATGAGAGAGAAAGCAGAGTCTCGACGCAAGACCTTGATCTCACCTCCGACGCCACGATGATCTAACCGCTTCACGACCTACACTTTCATGGGTGGGGTACATGCAGGAACTCAAAAGTTCCCATCTTTGCCTACCTACATATGTAGACAGTCAACTATCTTGGAAAAGCCTCGTTTTGTCTGACAAGCATTATTCTTTGGTTGACGCCCTTTGCATGGGGATATTTTAGACAACCATACTTTCAAGGGCGTCTGCCTTAACTGCCCATCTCTCTAGTATTTCCAGTGGAGTTATGAGGCAGAAGACAGGATGGGGGGGTTCGGCGGCGATATCATCTCACTATGTACAAAGTAACAAGGGCGGACACTCCTTGCAAAAAAGGATATTCGGACCTCGATCAGTAGCCGCCTAATCTACCCCATCCTTTACACATACTCGAACAATAGCGCGCCCACGTCACTCTATGTGTAGAGAGACGTAGCAAAACACCTCAATCGTCGCAAGCTTGATACTATCCTGGGTTTTTTGTATGGCGGCATTTAGTCAAATCCTGGGAGCCGAAGGGCCCGAGCTATTCCAATGCCTTCATTGTAATATCAATGGAGGAGGGCACTTCATTGACCCTTGTTGGCCTTCTCCTCGTTCCGGGCTTCTCTAGCGGCCTTGACAAGGGGCGATAAGGATGACAAGTCGACACACATCTTCATGAATTCGTGCTATAGCAAAATTAGTCTTTCAGAGTCTTCTTCGGTCTACAGTTTGATGGGAAGGACGTACTCGAAGGAGATCGTGTGCGCTAGCTCGCTTCTCCGGATCCACCTTAAGGGCAAAGTATAGGAAATCTCGGAACACTGGAGATAAGTTGTGCTCTTCCTTGATTTGCGGCGTGCCGTTAGTAGCGATTAACCACAAAGCACGGAGAGGCGATTCGGTGAGATACGGCGGCTCTCCTTCTATCATCTCTATGGCCATGATACCGAGGGACCAGATGTCGACCTTTCTTCCGTATTCCTTTCGCGTGACAACTTCCGGTGCCATCCAATACGGCGTACCGACCATAGTAGTACGCTTATTGTGCGCCTCGTTGATTTGTGCACAGAAACCGAAATCAGCTGCGGAAAAGAAAAGAAAAGGTTAGATTGCGACCAATTGAATCTAAGATTGGGAACGGGCGACTTACTAAGCTTGATATTACCATCGAGCGATAATAGAATGTTGTCGGACTTGATGTCTCGGTGGATTACTCCCTTAGAGTGTAAATGCTGAAGACCTTTCAAAGTTTCTCTGCAGACCGAGGCGATCTGCCCCTCCGTCATGATGTTGAAAGTGACCACGTCGGTCAAACTGCCGCCCTCCATGTACTCCATGATAACCCACAGCTCACCGCCGCAAAGGTAGCTGTCTATGAAGTTGACAATGTTCGGGTGCGAGCTCTCCTTCATGACGAGAATCTCGTTGATTATCAAGTCCTTCTTCGGCTGCTGCTCGAGGTTCATCTGCTTGATGGCTACTAATCGGTTCGTCCCTTGTTCATGGCCAGTGTAGACGCCTCCGGACGCACCTTGCCCGATCTTGGTGAAGCCGCGGTAGAGCTCGCGGGGGTCGCCTGCAGAACAGATGCGCTTCAGAGCAGCGGCAACGTCGATGCTGGTGCTCTGCCGCGGCCGGTTGCGGGGACGTGATTGCTGTGCCGGAGGACCTACGCGTCCTGGATGAGCAGCGCTGCCGGCGCCATTGGCCTCTGGCGCACGGCCCATTTGGTGTTGGGAACTCGAAGGCATCGGCTGGGCAGAAGGCTGCTTCGTACTCGCAGATCTGCCGAGCTGGCCCTTCATTGCAGCCTGGGCCTGGGCCATGGCTTGTTCCTGCTGCTGCTGCATCAGCTGCTGTTGATAGGCTGCCTGGACGGCAGGCGACGGATGGCCGACGGGGGTGTGAGGCTGGGCTCCGTTGACTCGCGAGTTCGATCTCGATCGGTGCTCTTCGGGGAGCATAGGAACATTGTCCTTGGAGGACGGGGCGTGGGCGGCTGGCGAGTGTACGTCTTCGCCGGATTGGGCCATGCCAATGCCCGAGTCCTTGGTAGGATAGGGCTGCTGCTGCTGTGCAGCTCGCGTCTGCATGGAGACGGGGGGTTTCGGCGCAGGTCGACTGGGCTGCAGGTTGGCATGATCCTTGATGGAATGCAGCGCAGGGCTCTTTCCAGGTACGGGTACCGGAGGAGGAGCGCGAGGGTTCTCGAAGGTGCCTTCATTATTCACGATTGGAAATCTCGGACTTGCTGGTGGACTGATCATAGGTGACATACCCGCATAGTTTGAAGAATAGATGCCGGGAGAGGTTGCCATTCCACCAGAAGGGGTGCGCAGCTCAGCAGCTCTCGCATCGTGGAACTTCTCTAGGACCTGATCCTCGTGCGGCTTCTCGGTGGTTTCCTTGTAGAATGTGACGATGTCGGCAATCATCTGAGGGTTTTCCCTACGAGCATTCTCGGGGATGCCACTCTCGTTGATTAAGCGTTGCCATTCTTTCGGCAAACCCTGCAAACAGAATCAGTAATCAGACAGAAAGCGGGTTCGACGGGGACGGGGACGGGGACGAGTCGGGGGCGAGACTAACGGTGAACTGGCCAGTAGAGCTATCGTAGCCGACGTGGGTGACGTGAACAGGATTCTCGGGCGCAGAAATGACGGGCTTCTTGGGCGACCCGACCAGTGTGCTCATGAGGCCCGAGAAGCCCGACTTTTTCCTCAAGACGCCGGGACCCTTGAGTTCTTTCCCCTCGTCCGAGTATCGTTTCGGGGCAACCACTTGACTCTCGTTGACGCGCGCGCCGTGAGACTTTTCCGACATGTTGGCGTCGAGAGCAGAAAAGCTAGCAGATTGTCGCAACGAAGGGCTCATTAGACGGGGGTTCGGGATCTGATTCGGATTGGGATTGGGATTGGGATTGGGATTGGGACTCGTATTCGATGGCGGGGGCGGTGGTGCGGGACGTGTTTGAGTACGAGTACGGGTATGAGTAGGAGAGGAAGAAGACTGGTAGGTGGGCGATTTGGCAGCCTCGAAATGATTGAGGATGAAGTTACCATCAAAGGGCGCACCGACGAATTCTTCGGGTGTCTGGGAGGAGAGGGGCTGACGAAGGTAGGAATCGGACAAACGCTGATCTTCCGGTGTCGAGTACCCTATACTGATACCAGAGCCTTGTCTAGGCGAAGACCTAATTCCTCGTCCCTCGGTAGCAGTGGGATATTTCCCGAGGCCAGACGAAACCACCTGGTATTTTGGCGAAAAGGTCGACGGGAGAGATTCGCTTGGAGACAGCACTGGCGAAGAATGACTACCCGGGAAATAATTGTTACTGCTGTGGTGGTTAGAAGAGGTGGGATGCGGCAGATGAAGATTTTGTTGTGGTTGTGGTTGCTGATGTTGTTGAAGAAGGTGATGATGAAGCTGATGATGATGATGATGATGATAATTTTGGGTACGGGGCGACGAAGCGGAGGAGTTGGACGCGTTGTGAAAACCAACGTCGGCGGTTGTGGTTGTGGTATTGGTATTGGTATTGGTATTGGAATTGGTATTGGTACTGGCAATGGTAGCAGCAGCAGCAGCCGCCGTTCTGTGGGGAGCGCTTGGAGCTCGCCTCAGACTCGTGGAGCTCCGTTTGCTCTGGAGGGATTGGGCGTCAAAGCGACCATCAGCGGTGAGTGAATAGCTATGTCCGTGACTGCTGTGATGCTGAAGGCTTTGAAGGTTTTGAAGATGAGATGGAGGAGGTTTCTTAGTCAGTCTGTTACGGCGTTGCTGCAGATTGCTTTGGACGTTAACGTTAGTACTGTGGCTGTCCATCGCTCTCTCTACCTTACTAAAAAAGAAAAAAGAAAAGAATTATAAAAAAAGGTACATGTAGCTTAGAGGGGGGGGAGGGGGGGAAACAGAGTTTTTGGTTCTTGCTTATTTTTGGGGGGTGACTGGAGCGATTATTTTTTTTAGTGACAATTAAAGATGAGAATGAATGGGTCAAGCGATGAAACCATGGCTGACGAGGAACTAGAAAAAACACCCGAACGTGATTGATGAGATTGAGGGGAGGGGTGTTGCAAGGTGTTTTGCAGATGCACATGCAGATACAGACGTTTTTCTATTTTTTCTTTTCTTTGGTCTTTATTTTAATCTATTTTCTCAATTGGGATTCTTTATTTATCTCTAGGTACATATCTATGTATGGTACATATCTATCTGCGGATTCTCATTCTACTTCGGGCTTGGGATACCAAACTAGTGTCATAAGTGTTGCTTATTCCATTACGGGGTTAGGGGGCTAGGGGTGTGTGCATAGTAATATGTGTACTGCCTACGGTAGGTAGGTAGGTATGTATCACGGCAACAACACGATCGTGGAGGCTAAATCGAGGGAAAGATTGCTCGTTCCTGCACCAAAAAGTTTCCAATTGGATCTCCTTCAGGGTGAGGTGTCCCTTCGAAATCTACAGAAGGTACCTACCATAGGGAAGCGTCACGATAACTTGGAGTAAAATGGGCTGTCAACGTTGCGGGACAGTGTTAGAGTTGGAGATAGTGGCTGAGCTATCAGAGTAGTTCCCTTGTTAGCCCATTGATAGGTACATAAACTGCCAGAATAATAGGTAGTGGGAGAACTGCTGTAGGTCAATGTCTTCTTCAAACTACATTTTCGATAACAAGTGTCTTTCTATTCACCAATTGACGTTGATGAGATCTTACGAAATGAGTACAGCTCGATTGATTTACGGCTACTTGGCTAGTTGCATGCATACTATTTACAAAACCTACACTGTTGATTGATACTTATAATCACCTATGTAGTCCCTTTGCCCAAATATACCTAGGCACATACATGTTATGTAGTGAGCTACCTATGTGAACATTCAGCTGTCGCGTGCGGGCTTGTTCTGCAACTAAACGGCCGGCCCGTTGAAGAAAAAAACCGGACTTGGCTTGGTCTGATAGCCATGTGGGATCTAGCAACAGCCGCTTGTATCTCCAAGGTGTAGCTAGCTTCTGTTTTGACCTGTCTTGTTTTGTTCCATTGAACCTTCCAACCTTGCAAGATCTTCCAGGTTGTCTTTCATTACCTATATAACATTAGTCTGGCCACATTACGTACTACTTGTGGGGGAAAATCCGGCGCTTTATCATTATGCATTCTAACCGCATTTCTAGGATCAGGTTTTTTTTCTTCCTTCCTGCCAAAGGACATGTATGGATGGAGGTCGCAGTCTTCACTTTTCCTAACGGTCTTCAGGGGCTCGGCGCGGAAATGAGAAGCCTTAGAGGACTCGTCGAGTTGTAAATTGCCTTGCCTGTCAACCCTCATCTCAGGTCAAAGGCGTTCATTTATATTTCTGATTTACTGCTGTATCGCCCTCTAGTGGGCAATGAGGAAGAAGCATTAGGAGGCAGCAGCAGCAGCAGAAGCTTTAAGCTTCCCGTTCCCGCGGGCGTCTAATTACCCTAAGCGATGGTGTGTCGGTTCCGTTTCACAGGTTATGTTGAGAGAACTCAAATTCGAAGCGGCATGCACAGCCAGCTCGGGGGCTCCGAGGAAACCTTGGATGGTGTTCTCTCGCGAAGATGGAAAAGGGATTGGGTGGGGAATACTTGCTTGAAATTAACGACAAACTACCTAGTCGCATTTGACGCCCGGTCTCGTATCTCCACTTCCATACAGAGCCTCCTATCAACCAGTCATCGTCTTTCGACTAACACGACGTGCTAAATTGTGGGGTATCATTGGCTCGTGGCTATTTCAAAAAGATAGATAGCCAGGTATCTAGTTCCGGCCCTGTTTGAATTCATAGTTCAAGTTTCCTCCTACGTGCTTTATCCATGGATACCATTGCGAGCAAATTTCCTGTTCGTGGGAATATTTATTACGATCTGTCATGCCGCTTAAGGGTTTGTCGATATCCCAAAGTACATAGGTATCATAGGTTTCAGCCTCATTTGACAAACGTATATCCGGAATCTCGTCGTATTCTCGCTTCCGAACTCTTGTTTAGGTCTCTTGATGGCGTCTACTGAATTCTTATCTTCTTGTCTTGTTAAAGTCAGACAAGGCATAGTAAATTTTGCCCTACCTAGCTACTCTCCGTATGGCTTGCTAGGTGGCGGGAAATAGTCCTAGGATTAATAGAGATACTGCCAACTCGGTCGAGCGCTCCTCTATCGCCCCTTATCACATCACCGTCCTCCTACACTATCATCAAGGGCCGCTTCAGCCCACAAGTTATTTAACATCCGAGCTGACTAGCTACGAGTGCATCGTATTTGTGGGTTGTATTGTCACATCGAGCAATTGGGAGATCAAGATCACGACACGCATAGACGGCAGTTTGCATGACGGGCCGTTGATGATGGTTCCTGATAGGTTCAAGGGTACCTACATTACATCTATGCCCGGAGATCAATGACAGCTCAGCGCATGTCAAACATTGTTTATTCGAAGAGAGGCACCCTACATACATGGCCGAGGGCTTACGTACGTTGGTTCCCGACCCAGAATAGTTCTTGGGGGGATGTAGCACGAATCTATTGTCCTCTGGTTTATCCAATTATACCTTGGCCATGTCCTGATATGTAGTCTTTTTCTGACTACTATGTATCACTAACCAGCCAAAAGTCCGAAACTCCATCGGTCGTAACTCTCTTATGATGAAACGATGGGTATATTTGATATGCTCTCGTGTCCTAATTGCACATATCTTTATGCAACGATCCGCATTTGCATTGCCTTGTGCTGAGAAACTGAGGTTATTACATATGTAGTAAAGGAGTAAGTCGTCTCTGGTTATTCATATGTGGTTGCAGTAAGGTTGTAACCTTTCACTTCAATATCTACGCACTGTCCGCACAACACATATGTATGTTCACTGCTAAGTACGTGGCGGCGCATTAGCATTCACATGGACTCGCCTCGGACAGTCAGCAACCTAAGTGGTTCTGGCTTGAATGTAAGTACATGTAGGTAATTTTTTAGCCATGTACCTATGTATGTATGTATGTACATGTAGGTACTTGGGTTTTCAGCACTGCAGGTGGTGTTGGGGTCGGGGTTCTTGCCAAGGCTGAATCGTGAGAGTACAGTGGGGCTAAGAGGCGGGGATTTTGCATGGATGCTCTGTTCCTTTACCATTTTTCCGCTGCCGAGATATGTATCTCTCCATAGAGAATTAGGTAGGTCTGTACTTACCTAATAGATGTGCGCCATGACTCGAAGCCCCGCTCAGCCTTGGACTGCACGGTGCTCGGATCAATCGAAATCGAAAGGGAAAAAAAAAAGTTCAATTGTTGGCCAAGAATTGCGGTCGAGAAGGAAACTTCCACCTCACCCTTTACTGTCGAGTGTTTATAGCATCAACCTTACACCAAAGCTCTTCATTTCATTCCGTCTCTTGACTAATTCTCGTCATTGGACGGTCATTCCCTATTAACCTACGGTACCTTACCTCCATACTATCGTCAGGACGCATATCGTGAATACTCGTAGGAACCTGTGCATCATGTTCTAGTTTTTCTTCCGTTTCCTCTTCCTACCAAATCCATCGTCTCTTCGTCGCCTACAGTCCCGGTAACTACTATCTACGTGTCACTCTACCAAATTGTCGTCTCCTGTTTTCATCAGACGCATTGGCTTGGTTGTTGAATCTTGTTCCGCAGGTACCTTTCCTAGTTTATATAGATTAGTGAGTCCATCTAATCCAGCCAGCTCACTTCCCACCCGTTGCGGTGTTGCCTTTGATAATAATGCCGTTCACCTTCACCCGCCTACATGACCAGATATCTCTAACAAGTGGCGGGCAGCTTCAGGATCTGTATTCAAAGTAGCGAATATCGCCCACCGATCTACCCCCTTTTCATCGATTTCACTTGCCTGTTATAATCGTGTAAAAATGGCATCCGAGGTCAACAACGTGGAAGGCTCTGCTGCGGCTAGGCTCCTTCAGCAACATGCCGACAATCCCCTGCACGTTACGGTTGAGGACGTTCCTGATGAGGACTTAAAGTCGCCCTCGGCCGCTGATGACCCTGAAAAGTCGTCTTCTTGGGGACAGACGATGTCTACGAAGGCAGCTGGAAAGCAGCCTGCGCAGAAGTCAACTCGTCTTGATACCCAATCCCACGAGGCCTTCCCTGAACTTGGTGTCCCGAAGCCGGCAGCTGCTTCCAAGTCTAATATCTCTCCTATTTGGGGTGGTGGTGCGAAAGCAGGTACCAATGGAAAGGCCAACGGAACATCTTGGTCGGCTAATGGAACCCCTCGAACCTCGACTCCGGCCTCGGGAGTCTCTACTCCCACCGGAGTTCCTCCGTCCATGTCGATACCCGGTCGTAATGTCGAAACGGTCACGCTGGAGTCACAATACATCATGCCTCGTACCCAGCTCAAGCGTCCCATCCCGGATATCGTGAAGGACATCAACCGCAAGTCGCGTGCCGTCATCTCCATGGTTCCAGCCCCCAGTGGCCACCTCAAGTTCGAGGCAACTGGACCGCAGGACAAGGCTCAGCAAGCTCTTCGAGATCTAGTCCAGCAAATTGGGACCAAGGTAAGCAAACCGGCTCTCGGGCTACCTTACTACCGTTTCCGAAGCCGAACTAATTTCTTTCCGTGCAGAACATCATCAAGGTCCCGATCCCGCAATCTGCCAGGGCCCATATCATTGGCAAACAGGGTTCCACCATCAAGGCGATCCAAGAGAAGTCTGGTGCCAAAATCCAGTTGCCCAAGGTTGATGAGAGCGCAGGTGCCTTGGAAGACGACGAGGATGCCATCATCGATGTGATTGTCGAAGGCAACGCAATCACGGCTGCCATAGCTCGTGAGCACATCAACAAGATTGTGGGAGAGCGGTCTGCCAATGTCAACACAAAACTCAAGTCCGTTCCGGCTGAGTTTTATCCGTTCATCGCCGGACCTAATAATCGTCTCGCTTCCGCTTTGGAAGCTGAGCACGGAGTACAGATTCGCGTGCCACCTCATCAGCCGTGGTCGACGTCAGTTCCGCAGGTGCCGGCGGCTGGTCAGCGGCCGACCTTCGCAGCTCCTACCAATGACAATTATATTCAGCTTGCAGGTGATCGTGCTGCAGTCCAAGCTGCGCGAGCTGTTATTGAGCGTCAGGTCCAGGAGCTGCAGAATCAACTGCTTCTGGACCAGGTCGACATCCGTCAAGGCAATCACCAGTTCATTATCGGTGACCGCGGTATGCCCAGTGAGGATTTCTTTACCGACACCAATTGTATTGTTGTCTTGCCAAGTACACCTGGTGTCGATACCGTGACCGTTATCGGCCGAGCCGACGATGTAAATGCCGGCTTGGAAAAGGCAATGGACCTCGCGACATCTGTCCACAGTTCTGTTTTTGATGTCGCGAGGCTTCACAGGATTGCCTCAGGTGGTGCTCCAACCTATTCCCGAGATATATCCCGGTACCTTCGCCAAAGGAGAGAAATCGAGCGCCTGGAGAAGAACTATGAAATCCATATCAACACGCCTTTCACGGAGGGCATATCTAGCCCTTGGGAACTGTACGCAAGGGATGGCAAGAACACGATCAAAGCCCAGAAAGAAATGAATTCCATCATAAACAGCCACCCGCCCTCTCGATTGGCAGCAGTTCCCGTTGATCCCTTTTTTCACTCTTACCTCAGGAGCGATATTCGACCCAAGGTCCAGAGTGACTTTGGTGTCCATATTATCGTTCCGGACGCAGCAGAAGGCGATCTCCCAGTGTTGTTGGTATATGAAGGCGCGGCTTCTCCTGGAGAAGCTTACCAAGTCCCTCAAAAGGTTCCCACCGCCTCCGAGCTCGAGCAGTTCCAGCGCGGACTGTCCGAAGCTCGGAAACATATCCTTGAACTCCTTAGCAAACAGGAGCAGATCAGCACGGAAACCCTAGAGGTGCCACTCAAGTAAGTGCTTCCTGACCCACCTTGTAGTAAACAAAACCGACTAAGAACCACCTCAGATACCAGGACAAGCTTCGTAAGTTCATTAAGAAGGAACAGGATGCGACAACTCGTGCTGCTGGTGACATCCCAGTTCGAGTTAGTGTGAGAGGCACCACGGTAACTTTCCGGGGTCCGTCTTCGAGCGTAGAGTCACTGTCGAAGAAGGCCGCAGCTTTCGTCGAGCAGGAGAAGGAAGATGAAAAGGAACGTGGCTTCACACTGAAATTCGATTTCCCCCAAAAGTTCGCCAATCATCTCATCGGAAAGGGTGGCAGCCATATCAACGAACTGCGTGAGAAGTTCGACGTAGACATTCAGGTTCAGAATGGCGAGGTCGAGCTAAAAGGTCCCAAGGCGAAGGCCGAGCGCGCAAAGGCCCATGTCGCATCTCTTGCTCGCCAGTGGGCGGATGAGACTACTCACGTATTGAAGATTGAACCAAAGTACCACCGAGAGTTGATTGGTGCCCAAGGCAGCCAGATTCACCGCCTGCAAAATCGATACAGTGTCCATATTAACTTCCCCAAGACCGCAAGGTCTACCAGAGATGACGAGTCTGTTGCTGATGTTGCCAGCGAAGCTGGAAAACCTCGACGACAGCAAGGCCCCGACGATGTCACGATCAGAGGTTCGAAGAAGGGCGCAGACGAAGCCCGGGACGAAATTTACTCCCTCTACCAATATCTCAAGGACAACTCGTTTACTGCCTCGGTCGCTGTTCAACAAAAGCAACTTCCGTCACTGATTGGCTCTGGTGGCGCTGGTATGGATGAGCTTCGCCAAACCACAGGGGCAAAGATTGATATTCCTAACGACCGGAACGAAGCTCAAGACGCAATGGTGGAAATTCAGATAAAGGGTACCAGGGCACAGGTTGCAGCAGCTAAGAAGATGATTGAAGAGAAGAGGTCTGTATTCGACGAGACAGTCACGAAGACGGTAGAAGTGGACAGGAAGTGGCACAAAAACCTGATTGGTCCGGGCGGTACGTGCAATCCACCAAACACAGTTAACTGGGAAATATTAACAACACTCAATAGGCTCGGTTCTCCGTGACATTGTCGTCAAAGCTGGCGGCCCTGAAGACAGACGACTGCAGGCTCGCACCATCCAGTTCCCCAAGCAAGATGCAGACGGAAACTCCATCAGGATTGAGGGACAACAAGGCGTGGTTGACAAGATCATTGCCAGCATTAAGGCTCTAGTATCTGAACGCGAGAGTCAAGTTACGGACACCGTCGAAATACCTGTCGAGAAGCACCGATCATTGATTGGGCGGGGTGGCGACGCAAAACGTCAGCTCGAGTCGCAATTTCACGTCTCGATTGACATTCCGCGGCAAGGAAGTGGCTTAACCGGTGTGAAACTGATCGGCCAGCCGACTGATGTTGAGAAAGCCAAGGAGCACCTATCATCAATGATCAAGGAGCAGCAGGGAGAGACCATTCAAATTCCACGAAAACATCACCATGCCATTTCCGAGAACGGCCAATTCTTCCGAAAGCTTAAAAACGACCACAAGGTCACCGTGGATCATGCTGGCCACGCTGTCCCACCCAAACCTAAGCCAGCATCTACGCGGGCTAGTAATGGTGCCCTTCCTCTGATTACGGACGACGTTGAGTCGGCTGCAGATGCGCACTCCTGGACCACCATCGACACCGCCTCGTCCGAGGACGGCGAGATTCCATGGGTGCTGAAGGGTAGCCCGGATAACATTGAGAAGGCAAAGAAAGCCATCATGGCAGCACTTGAACAGGCGCAGAAGAGCGACACTATCGGCTACCTTATTCTACCAGACCCATCAACATATCGCCACGTTATTGGCCAAGGGGGTTCCAAGGTCAATTCAATACGCAAGCAGAGTGGATGCAAAATCAACGTCCCACGTGATCAGGCCAGAGACGAAGCTATCGAGGTCTCGGGGTCCAAGGAGGGCTGTGAGAAAGCCAAGGAACTTATCCTTCAGGCCGTACGTGAAGGCCAGGCTGGTAGACGGGATTAGGAGTTCCGTCAACGTCGCCTGTCGCCTTCACTTTCCGTGGCTGATGTGTGGTGATTGCATAGTAGTAGTATAGAAGCGCTTGACGGGCATACAAGATTCAATCGATTTTTGGACGAGCCTCCCTAACCGACCCAAGTACTTGTAGAACATGATCCCCCCCCCCCAAAAAAAGATTTAGCAGGTATAAATAAAAATTTGTTGACAAGCTGAACCTATTTTAAGGACTAGGATGATCTATGTTTGATGCATGGAGCACTTGGTAAACTTAGCCTCGACGATGAATTATAGTTGCTTGTACACGCAATTTGCCAGTGTGATGGTCAATTAGCTCATGACATCCTACTCCTACCTAAACACGACCTACGAAATTACTCGTCAAGACCCCCTTTGAGAGAATCCAAGTAAACATTTGCCCTGGTATCAATGATACACTAGTGAAGAACATACCTAAGGATTGGCAGATGGAAACGAGGAATTTGCTTGCGAAGGCTCGATTAAATTGCAGGGGCAGTTATCTGAACGGTGGTTTTACTATCTGATCTACTCCGAGTGCCTTGAGCTAGCTATTTGGCCATCGTCTAGTCAACTGCACTCGGTTTCACGGGATTTACCGTCAACAACACGACGTGCAAATATTCGTAAACGATGATAAAGGGCACATTTTGGATACCCGTGCCACGTTCATTTTATCCTAGCTTGAGAGCGCAGGTCATTCGCAGAACGCTGCCCTCTTACAGCCTACGTACGAGATTTGGTGGTGGTACAGTTGGTTAGCCTCGGATCCGTGGCGAGTGCTGTAGAAAGAAAAAAATCACAGTTGGAAATTCTTTTGGTGCAATGCCATCCCTTCCAAACCAACTGACTTCAGAACGCCTGGGTATTTATTCCTACACCTGAGAAAGAGGTCGACTGCCACGTCGGTCAATCCGAATTGTCACCTCTAACACCTTAGCCTAGGCCATTTCCTTTCAAGCATGACCCTTTACGGCGCGAGATGAACTGAGCAATGGAGAAATGCGATAGCGACCTTAGTACGAAAAATAAAAGCAAAACCCCCCGGTAAAAGATAAGAACAAAAGGGGGGGTTAGGAACAAATCAGGTCTCCTAGTCATCCTGACTGACGAGTTGCAGGAGTGAAGTGACATAATCGGCCTGACCAGCGTGCGTTAGTAAAATAAACAGTGATATGGGTCTAGCAAGTCGCCGACACCGGGGCGACGAATTGAAGAATAAGACAAGAAAGGACAACTTACCATAGCCTTGTTCTCCGTCATAACCTCAAAAAGACGGGCCATGACAGGGCGGAACAGCTTCTCGTTCCACCCGCCGCCTTCGCCACCCATCTCGTGCTTCTTGAGTAGCTGCTCCTCCGACTCTGTCTTGACCACATTGCGTGCGATGTTGCGTAGCACAAGCACCGCACTCAACGGGATGCCGGCAGCCTGCTCGATCTTGGAATTGCGCTCGTCTCGCGTAACGATAGTCTGCTCCCAAGTGAGGGTCATGGTCTTTGCCGGGGTGATGTACGACTTTCGTAGTCGTTTTGCTGACGGCTCTGACGATGCTTCACCGACGGAGCGCTTCTGGGTTGACGGCAAGTGCGTTCTGATATGGCTTGCGAGTTCGGATAGTTTCATCTGGCCGGGACGTGGGTACTTGTGGCAATTTTCCCAGTCGCAGGACGCGTTGACATCCTTGTTCTGAATTTTACCATCTTCGCCCATCGGGACACTGAAATGGGCAGTCAAGATGTGGTGCCACATTTTCTCCCGCCCTAAAAAGAACTGGTTACACTTCTTCGTGTACGGCCCCTTTTCCGTGACCCACTGACAAGAAGAATACTCTTCCTTGTCGTCTGGATTGATCGGCTTCGTTCGCGAGCGGATCCCCTCTATTATGAACTGATCATTTTCGGGACGGTTGCGCCTAATTATCTGAGCCCGCGCATTCACAAATACGTGACTGACGTTTCTGATAAAATCAGCAGCACTAAGCATGTTTCTTGAACCGGCCGTGAGGGCTCCAAAGGAGGCCTGGTAGGCCTGCCATATAGCGATCTGGGTGATGTGAGACTCGGCGTCTTCCTCGAACAGGCTCTGCAGCCACTGGAAGCATCGGTTAGGTTCATCCGTGTTCTTGAGTTTCTCATAGAGATCCGAAGGTAGAGGTGCTACCTCATAGGAAGCTGCCGATTTTTGCTCTGGGTCTAGGACTCTGTCCTCTTTCACTCGTTTAGCCCCGTGGGCCAGTAGTCGAACGAGATGGGGCACGACATGCTCCATGTTGACGGCCTTCAGCAAGGATTCGACATTGGCTACCACTGCCGTGTATTGGTAGAGGAAGTCTAAGCACGCATCCATGAGCTCTTCGTCGTTAAGGAGAAGCCAACGCATGATGTGCTGCAGGACCACAGCAGGAACATTCTGTAACTTGTTCGTTGCATCTAGGTTCATTGAAATTCGGCTAATAGCCCGAAGAGAAGTCAAGATGGTACCTCGGTCTGTCGAGTCCAATTGAGATAGCAGCGTCTGATACAGAGGATCTTCGGAGTCGAGCATGAGCCAGGGTGTGAGCTGCTCGGCAGTATCCAGAGCGAAATGCTTGATCTCGACGAGCATTTCCAGATTTGGCAGATGCAAGATGATGCAGAGCAGGTCTTTGAGGGGATACACGTCGGCCATGTAGATGGCGTTCTCCATCAACATGACCATGTTACGGATGGTAAGAACGGCTTCGGTGATGCGCAGAAGGCGGTCGTTGAACTCGGCAGACTGCATATGGTCAAGAACGAGCTTCGGTCTGAGCTTCTCAATTCGCTGAAGGATATCACCTGTCCCGTTAAGACCATCGAGAACAGCAATGTCCGAGTTCTCGGGGTCGTGGAAGTAGGCAATCTGCCAGTCAACGTGGTAGAATAAAGTACCAATTTCCAGCGCCTTCTCAATCAGACCCTCGGCCAAGCCGAGAAAAGATTCAAACTTGTACTTGTCGCCGCGTTCAAACGAGATCTTGACGAGGTGATTGAGGGCAAACGACTGCTCAGCCGGAATACCGGAGCGCAAGGCTTGGAGACAGCGCATATAGATGTTGGGCCCTTCGAATCCAATGCCCGGGATGGCGGGGCGAACCGGGGCTTGTGCGTCGGGGTTGGCTACGCGTAGCTGACGTTGTCGCTTGGCGAACTCTACCGGGTTGTTTCCCGGGGTATTGACGGGGCGGAGAGGTACAGATATGGGGGGGCGGGGCTCAAAGGGCTCTGACAAGCGCGACGCCGACTCCAGGCTGGTAGGGGCAAATGTACTCGAGGCACCTCGCAAGGCTGCCTGTTGAGCCTGTATCAGATGGAGAGGGTTGTTTTGGTTATGGTTATGGTGCTGATGTTGATGTTGATGTTGATGTTGATGTTGAGGGAGGTGATGATTAGTAGTCTGTGTATGAGATGCGTGGGTGTTGTGAGTGGTACTAGCAGCCGACGACGACGGTGTGGCATGTTGTGAGGTTTGTCGAGGCTGGCGACTGGGACCGGTCTCAGGTTGGAATGGTACTCGCTGGGGAGGAGCTTCGCGAAGACGGCCGGAAGCTCGGTTCCCGGAGACCGGGGTGCTTTCGCCGGGGCGCTCGTCTCGAGTAGGTGTGTCCATGCTGGCTCGACTAGAGTTGCCCTTGAAACTGTCGACGGTACGAGTCAAAAGGGGGCCGTGTTTGCTAGCACAGGATTGTTGCTCCAATATCTCCTTGGGAGGTGGTTCCTTGCCGAACTGGTCCTGGATCCAGAAAGCGGCGAGATAACGGTAGAAGTCCTGTTTCAACTGGAAAGAGAGCTGACCGATCCCTTTACTGTCGACGTGGTGCATGCCGAGTTCTGCCGCAAGAGCACCCCAGGCCTTTTGCACCTTGTTGAGCTCGTCGTAACCTCCCTTGGCAATGACAGCCTTATAGAGCTTCAGCAGGTCGACATTGACATGCCCGTGCATAGTTGGTAGTCGAGGTTCGGACTCGAATGAGGTACCGCGCTTCTCGTGAAAAGTGGTGAGCTTCTGGATGAACTCGGTATACTCGGGAGTTCGGTCGATCTCGTGGATATAGAGATCCTTGTTTCCAGGACCGCGAGCCGGAGCCATCCTGACTTTACGAACTCGGACGTTCTACTTGTCAATGATTCTGAATTATTGCAATGGCTGGCAAGCAGGCCAGACCATTGGCTGCGAAGCTTCGTCTGCTTGCTTGCTTGCTTTGGATAAAAAGGTTGGTGCTAAGGCGATAGATGGTGGGTGGGGAAACGTTGCGATGCGCAGGTAGACGCGTCTTGACGAGTGCAGTTGTTAGTTTTCATAGGTAGGTACCTAGGTAAAAAATAATGATGGAAGTTCGAGTAATATGTAAGTGTTGGGTTTAGAAAATCTAAATTCCAAAGAAAAAGAAGTGGCCTATGCTTTACGCTAACTACTTTCACGCTAGTCAGGTAGTCAGGTACCCAGGTAGCCTAGCAGATATGTACATGCACGTATGTACATACTTAGTACATTAGCGCGCCAATATGGGTGGGGGAGACGGTCACAATGATGATTTTATAAATGTATAATTGTTTTTTAATAAGAGAAGCACTTAAGCGTCTTTTACAAGGATAATATCGCCCCGGTAATTATTATAATATAATATAATTTAATTTTTTTAATAATTTTATTAAATAATAAAAGTATTTTAATATTTTAATTATTTTATAATTATATTATATTAATTTATTAAATTTTAT